>MU858280.1:0-52856 GCA_033297075.1 Rhypophila decipiens | reverse complement strand
CAGTAGGTAGCAGGTCCATAGACACACTAGATTGAGAAATACACATGCACTACTAACGATCAGATTCACCAGAGCCCAAGAGGACTCTGTTGATATTGATCACCAGTGCAACCAACAAATACATCCGAATATAAGTATATATATTAAGATCTTGAAATAAATGCGAAGTTAGGACTGCTGTAATAAAGACATCCAAAGATAAAATTGACAATCTGAAAAGGCACAAAATAATCACAAGGGCCGGTTTCATTTCCGGTCACTTGACCTCAAATATCTCCTTCCCACTTCCCAAGCTCTGACCGTCCTTCAAGTCGTCAAGAGCCTCACCTTCCATTTTGCCATGCACATATGCCTCGCCAATGAACATCATATATGGTCCTTGACCTTGTTGATTTGTGCCGTTGGGCTCCACAGGAGGGGGCGTAGGGGGAAGTGGTATGTTGATGGCTTCATCGACATCGTATTCAGCCGCAGGTTCCGGCTCGGTAGCATTGGCCAGGTCACGTAGAGATTCGTGTGTGAGAAGCGTGGGAGGAGAGCTTGGCGTCGGTGTGGCGGCAGGGAGATTGAAGATTTCTCGCAGAATGATGGGAACAGAGCACCCATCGAGAACACATACCAGATCGTTTTCCCGGATCGTGGGTGGTCCTAGGCCAAATAAGTATGGGACATCCTGAAAAGAGTTGTTTTCTTCTTGGCTTGCGTGTAGGTCGTCTGCGTCATTGTTGGAGTCGATTTCGGAATCTGAATAGCCAGAAATAGTCTCATGCTTGGACGAGTTTTCTTGGTCGTCATGGTCGCGGTATGATGAGGGTTCAGTTTCAGTTTCCACGCTAATGCCAGTCCGCGGATCCACGGAGATGGCCTCGAAGAAGCGTCGATTCCAGGTGACGTTGCGCACACGCGTGAGGTACTGGCGTATGAGCTCCGAGTTGCCTTGCAAGAGCTCGCTGATGTTCAGATCCCCGTTGTTGAAGGTGTCGGCGATTTCGAGACACCGAAGACAGGCCCGCTGGTACCAGGTTGGCGGGATCTGCCCGTCTTGGTCCCTGTCTGCCACCAAAGTTCGCCATATCTGGTCTGGCACACTGACGGTGTCATGCTCGATGCCTTTCCATCCCCCCATCTGAATCGACTCACGAAGAATGACGCCACCGGTGATCCTCGGTGATATTCTGGTGATCCTAGCCAACTTGAAACCTCTCATTGGGAGAATGTCGTTCTGCCCGAATGTCTCAGCATCGCTTATCAGGCCCGTATCATAAGTAGTATCGCCGCATGCTCTGTAACGTGGCCTATCGACCGGACCGACGAGGTTCTCTCCGTTCTTGCGCCCGCTATATACATCCTCGGGGTTACCAAACTCGGATCGTGAGAGCATGGGAATCCACGAGGGCAGCGTGACGCTGGGCGGCGGCTGATCTTGGTTATTCTCCGACTCGAACTTGATCGGCATTGCCCACGGCCGGCACAAAATGTCCAGCGAATTCGAAGACATCAGACAGAATCGGGTGAAATCCTTGTAAACATCAATGGCTTTGTTGCTGTAGTTGACCTTTAGCTCGGCCGTCTCTCCCGCCATTTGGTCGTATACGTTTCGGGATTGCGGTGTGTCACAGGCAATGGAAACCAAGCTGTAAATCAGGTCCTTCTGGTCCGTGGCATCGAAAGTCTTGAGAGATGTGACCAAAGCTTCCAACTTCTTCACGGGCTTCGTGATTCGACCCTTGGCAGTGCGAAGAAATAGTCTGCTGGTAGCCTCGAGGAGCACATAAGCCCCAAACGAGTTGACATCTCCAAGCGTATTTGGTCCGTCTCGCCACTCCTTGTAATCGAATAACTTCTTGATGGCATCCTGATTAGAGGCCAAAAGAGACACGGCGTCTGCAAAGTCGAGCCACTGAACTGTCTTCCCTCCGCAGTGAAGAGTGGCCCGACGAGCCAAAGATATTTCCTGCACAACCCAGCGCCTGGAAAACCACCTGTCCCTCATCAGCTCTGCAAGCCCTTGCCACTTCTTGGCCTGTTTTGGATCTGTGGCATATCTGTCTAGGACGGCAAAGTCCATGATAGATGTGACAAAGTCCATGGCCTCATCGCTCCGTCCCTCATCATCGCGCTCGCCCAACCAAATGCAAACGTTATCGGCATTGCGGTAGATCTCGATCAGTTGCTCCAGTTGGTCCGTCTTTTCCACTGCATCGTTCTGATTGATGCACATCAAGTCGACCCAGAGTGATACAGGGTGGTCTGGTCGGCGCAGGCGAAGAAGGGCCCTGAAGAGGTTGTTGCGGATTGGAATCCGAAGCGCGTACCGTGCTGTCGATCCCCAGCTGTCGGGTGACGTACCGGCCATCAGGTCATCTTGAAGGACGAGATAGAGCCTTCCATTGACAAGCGGCGATCCCCAATTGTAAGAAAGCGCTGCGTACTTGGGTTTCTGCTCGCCTTTTCCCAATGATGAGGTCTGCAATGAGCACAACAGAGGGTGGTGGTCGGATTTAGCGGGCCACACAACAAGCAGTCTTATTTCGTTTTTCTTCAAAGGTTTGTAGAAGTCCAACTGACTTGGGCTGAGGGGAGCGGTGAGATGGTCCCTAGCCGTACCACTCTCGATCAGGTTTATCGACGTTGATATCGTGGATTGTTGGCCAGCCCGGAGCTGTTGCGTAGCCAGCCATGATGTCTCCAGGTCAAGCTCCCGTTCCAGGACGACCCGGAAGTCCACCATTGTGTCCAATTTCTCGCCAAGCTTTCGTATAGTGCGAATACTCTCCTCTAGGTCTTCCACCTGGTCAATGATCTTCCGGAGAGATTTCAAGTGGTTGTCTTCGGTGTTTTCCTGGTCGTCAGAATCCGAGTCTTGTGAGCTTGACCAGTGATCGGAATCGGCCATGTACAAATCCGATTCAGAGTTCGAGTCGTAATATACTCGGCGATGGGGTATCCGGTGCATCCTGGGAGGCGGAGGCCATCTGCCATGGTGTCTCCTGCTGACATAATAGTTCCGTTCCATGAACCCAGCTCCATTGCGCAGATTCTTTGCCGATTCCATCCGGACCGTTCTCAGTGCTTTGTCGCGTTGCTTCTGTCTCTCGAGCTCCTCAATTTCGCGTTTTTGGTCCTCCCTCTTCTTCAGTTGCCATTTATCATCATTCGTTGTTTCCAACGCGCCTACTCCCCTCTTCTTATCCTTTGCTGAAGACAACTCTGCGATGTCTTTGTCGATCTCCTGTTTCTTTCCCTCTAACACGGTGCACTTCCTTTTCAATGACTCCTTCTCCTGCAACTTTGACCTCTGTTTCCTAACCAGCTGATCGCGGAAGGTTCTTACCGCAGTTATTTCGCTCGTGAGTGATTCTATTTTCTGAGCCCGTTTTTCCTCCTTGTCAATGCTCGCAACACCGTCACTCTTTTTGCTGGCTTCTTCCACTGTCATGTCCATCGGCGACGGTACCATATTCTGTGCATCAATTCCCCCGTTCGGGCCGTTCTCGTCTCCATCATTATTCTTCCCATCGTCCGAATTGTTTCGCTGCGCCTCTTTTCCTCGACTCGCGCCTTTCTCATCGAGATCTTGATGGCCGTTTTGGCGGACCGACTCAACCACCTGCTCATCTTTGAGGCTTTGAAACTCTTCCCTCTCGCTATCCGAATTATGCTCCTCGCCGTTCTCGGTTTGTTGAATGTCGGCATCCGAGAGCTTGGTCGCCCGAGTGGATTGTGGTTCGTCTTGTAGAGTGTCGTCTGTGTTTCGAATAACGAAATTATCGTGGGATTCATCACCTGAAGTGTGTGAGGAGGGTCTTTCAACAAGTTTCTCGCTCTCTGTCCGCTCTGTGGTAGGCGAGCTGACACGATCAGGTGAGTGATCTGTCGTGACTTGATCCGAGTCGTACGCGGAGTTAAACTCGTATTCCTGATCCTGGTGGTCGCCGTCGATAGATCCTGTGCTCCCTTTTCTCAGTGATGCTCGCTCTTTCCTCAAAGCGACCAGGCGCTGCTTCAAACGCTCAAGATCTTGCTCTACCATTCGAGTGTCAAAATCGAGATTTCCGACCTTCAGCGTAAATATCTTCAGGTCACGTTCACAGCGCGCAAGGGCCCTCTTCTTTCTCTCCAGCCCGTGAGAAGTAGCCTTTCCCTCAGAATTAACCGAGGTCCTCGGAGCCAAAGCTTGAACCAAAGCTCGTTTGGTTTCGTCGATCTGCTTCCCGACTCTGTCGCACAGGGCCTGTGTTTCTGGCTTCATCTCGCCAAATCTCGCATTCATTTGCAAGAAAGAGCGCTCGACTTCGTCTGCCTCTGCCCTGGAGAAGTAGCTGTTTCGCATCTCAGCCATCTTGTGTCTCACTTTCTCCTCCTCCTCTTGCAACGACTTGATCTCATCTTCCAGGTGCTTTTTGCGGGTTCGAGCAGCGACATTGCCGGGTTCTCGGAAGTCGAGACGGTCAAATCTGGTTTTGGCTCTTGCGGCCTGCTTGGGCAGGTCAATTTGGCTTGGATCGAATGGTGGCATTGTGTTGGTGCGGCAGCAATGATAACAATAGAAAGACAAAATCTGGAGAGGTCGTACCTTCCAAGTTGATGAATCCACAGTGTTGTGCGGAACAGGCAGGTTTTGCTGAGACCCGTTACACAATACACACTAGAGAAGGTACTTCGGTACCTTTGGAAGGAACCACCTTTTGAACTTTTCCCATCTACCGTGACATCCTTCGTGAATTCACATTTACTCCACTTCTCAGATCATTTTATTTATCAACGTACTTTATCGATCGCCAATTGTCAAGCATGAATTGGGTCCCTTCAGGACAATGCCGCACAATATGGACACATCGTACGATACCTGCATATTCTGCACAGCGACCCCTCGATAAAAAGTGAGGCTGAAGGGAAAATAATGCAACGAGCTCGGGTACTTTCCGTGTCTGCAGCAATAAAATTGACAGCTGCCCACCTTGGGCATGATCAGCAGTTGTCGACACACCAGAAGACCTACAGACCGGCTGTGTTACCCAACCAGCAGCAGATTCAACCCGAATGAGGCTACAGGATTGGGTCTTTGGGCTGCTCTGCAGATGAGTGCATAATCGGCCGTATTTTTGACGCAGCTTTGGCCAATCATCCATTTTCTTTGCCGCACCTATACTTTGAGCGCGTGGATATTGCAGCTTGTGGACGTTTCACCAGCCAGTTAGATCGGCAAAGAGAATATCACGATAGAGTCACGGTCCAATATCAAGCAGCTATTTGCCGAGAGAGCTCCCCGTGAGGTCGGTACCACCATTTCCCGGGGAACTTAGCTTCTGAGCAGCTATTGTCGGGCTGAATCGAGTGCCCAAAGTATTACTGCGCACAGCGCGTTTCGACCGACTTACACAGGTCGCACAACGCCAAGCAGGTTCGATACCACATGTTCCCCAAATCCTTTTAAGACTTTCAGGCGATACTTCTTATTAATTCCAAACTTACCGTGGAGAAGCCGAGCACTGAGGGCCGCCGTTTCGTTTCTGGAAGTCAATCAGTATGCAGCATAGCAATGTGGAGGTGAGAGACTACACTTTATCACTTCTTTTAGGACCTCTTGCGCTGCTTAACTTACTTAATCTTACCGACCCTTCCAACTTAGACCCCAGAACACCCTTCAGAGACCCTACAAGAGGCTCCAAACAAACTTAACAGCACTCTATCGCTCTTATTTCAGAGCGAGAAACATGTCCATGCCTGTGCTTAAAAAGGTAATTATCAGCTCGCCTTGACCCTCTCCTCTACCCTCTCTTCACCTTGGCGACGGATTAATGTCAACTCGCCTTTACGCTCTCTTCTACCCCATCCTTACCCTCTCTACTACCCCCTCTTTACCCTAGGGACGGATTGATATTAGGTCGCCTTTACCCCCATTTCAACTTAGCGACGGATAATGAACTGAAGTATCTTATGAGCAGGACGTGCCCATTCCAATCCAACCCTCCACCCCAGATGTCGCCCTCGATGCAGCGGGTATCGTCGCGCTCGCCGACCTCGCAACGGTCCAAGAGCGCACCGTTCTTACCGGTACAGCCGTCTACCTGGATGCCCTGGTCCTCTGTCCAGGAATCCACATGCAGCAATCCGCTCCCGAGCTCAACCTAGGAGAATACCCTGCCTGTGCGGCTCTCACAACAGGTTACGTCTTTCGAATCGAAAACTCAGCAATGGTATACTACCTGCAACAAATCGGACGGACAGGCCAGCTCACCACGCTCAACGTGCTACCAGGCAAGACATCAGGGTTCTGGTCTGCCCTCTTTTCGCACCAAAACGCCACGCCCGTCTCTGCTCTTGCCTATGGACTAATCATCCCTTTGACTCTGACCGTCCTTGTTCTTCTCGGACTGTCGGAGGACTGGTGGGGCATAGTGGTAATCATGCTGCTGGTTATATCTCGACTCTGCAACATCGTCGTCATCCGCCGAAGATCCCTGCCAGGGTGGGCTGGTGCACCAGAGCCTGGGGTGCAGGGGGATCTCCTGGTTCTCCTTAGTCGAGACAGATGGATACGTATCAAGGGCTTAGTAGACGATATCAAGCTCGTCACGTCAGGCCAATGGCTACGCGACCAGACAAGAGTCGAGAGCTGGGTCACGGCCCTCGCGACGGTGCTGGTTTATCTCGATGCCGCGCTTGCGAGTAACCTGACTCAGTTTGGAAAGATTTTGTTGCTGGCGTTGTTGATCGGGTCTGTCGGACTGTTGGCTATCGCGAATAGTGCCACCAAGGAATTGCTGATGCATGGCAAAGTTGTCAAGCTTGTCGGGGAACGGAAGAAGTACGATCGGAGATTGACCCTTGCCGAGGAGCTCATTGCTGAGACAAAGCGGGATGATTGGGCAATAAGGTTGGGTATGATCGTGAAGAAGGGCCCTCTTACACATGATGATATGAGGGCTACTATGTGAGAATTTGGATATCAGGATTGTATTTGTACTGAATTGTGGAGCGCTGATTTCAACGTACACTGCATGGCATCGCGCCTTCCTCCTTCCAATGCTTCAGCACATGTGCCTGCTTGGTGAGACCCCGAAACGTCACACCGGCGCTTCGAGCGTGATTTGTGATCCGCTTTTGTACGCATCTGTTGAGATCTCACCGAGAGGGGATTGTAGCTTCCATGGTCAGTGTCAGTGTCACTGTCACCCACCCCAGCAACTTGGACCCAACACCATTCACCTTCCTCCTCAATCTCAGCAAAATCGAAGAACCTGACTCGGTATTCAACGTTACAAGACAACCAACACTCCACCTCACCTCAGCTGCTGCTCGGTCCCCTTTACCATGTCCCGTTGGCACACAAACTGCGACAATCCCGATATTTTCGTAGACGGTGTGCTGCCTCGATGCCGCAACTGCGAGAAAGCTCCATCTGATACCGACATCACGGCCCTAGAGCATGCTCCGGATCCTCCATGGACAGTCCCACCAGATGAGCCTGCTGGTCAGCTTGGGTTGTACTGGCCCCCATGTGTTCCATACAGAGAAGACAGCCCATGCGGTGATGAAGGACTCTCGGACTTCGGCCTTCGTTGGCTGTATGATGAGCCATCTGCCGTTTCTGGGTCCTCCGAAATGGATGTTTTGTGTCATCAAAGATCCTCCAAGTCCTCAATTTCCACAATTTCCACGGTCTACTCACGCCCTCTGAAAGCTGGAGAGTTCCGCCTCGTCTCTCTCGAAGCGCCAGAGCACGCCGACCCCCTAGTTCATCTAACGCTGGAGACGTATGATCGCAACAACTGTCCGGAATACGAGGCTACGTCTTATTCATGGGGGGGAGAAGACGGTGATTATACCCTGTCAAAACCAGTATTTATCGGCCCCAACTGGGATATTCTGTTTCAGACCCCAAACTGTTGGTCGATGCTGCAATGCCTGAGACCTCGGAACAGGACGAGAAACGTATGGATTGACGCTATTTGTATCAATCAGGGCGATCCACGGGAACGAGCAGAACAGGTCGATGCCATGCGTGAAACTTATCGGCGGTCAATGCGGCTCGTCGTCTACCTGGGGAATGATGTGGTTTGCGCCCAAAACCGAGATTCTTACCCGTTGCGGTGCGGTCTGGACGATATTGAGAGAACGTCGATTTAGCTGCATGAGCTATTCCGACGAAGGTATTTCAGTCGTGTTTGGGTCATACAGGAGCTAATACTTGCCCCTTGGACAATTATACCATTTGGTAAGGTAGAGTTTCAAGTAACAAGACAGTCAATTGAACGCGTTATCAATAAATGGTCACTGTACCGACCTTGGGGTTATCTCGTACCGGGTCAGCCCAGTTCGGAGGAGGGAGTAAAAAAGGTATGTCGATCGAAAAAACGATTCACTGATTCCCAGTCAGCTTCATCCTCTATCCTCAAGCCAAAGTACACAATGATTGCCCATAGATACTATCATACCACAGTGCGTCTTTTTTTTTCTTTTTTTCTTTTTTTTTTTCTTCGAATGTATAGCTAATTCTGTTTTGATTGTATGATAAGCATTTGAGCCTCATCCGGTCGCCATGGCCAGAACTCGGAACACCGTGGTTTCAGCACACCGCCAAAGGAACACACATGAGAGGTGACGTCTGGGAAATTTTGCAGCAGACATGGGAATCCCAAGCAACTGATCCCCGCGACAAAGTATTTGGGATTCTAGGGTTATTTGAATATACATACGGGGATTCCGATGCTGCCTGGCCTCTCAGACCCAATTATCTTCTCACTCGCGCACACACCTTAATAGGAACCTTAGCCCACCTGCTGTTAAACCTCGAGCATGACGAACTACTCTCACACGCGATAGGTATGGAAGCTCCATGTCCTTACCCATCATGGGTGCCATCGTGGATATTTTCACTAGCAACACCACCACAATACTACCTGGACCTCCCATATTGGCCTGGGAACACCGGTTGGATCGCTGCTATCAAAAGGTGCATGGGTCAGTGCGCGAGATATCATATAGCCATACTCGAGGACAGTCAGATACCTGATTTTCAAAGAGGCTGGACCGACATCAAACGTCCATCATGGCCCCAGGGCTCGTCTGTCAATTCAAGAAATGCGGGTCTCACCCTAACTCTGTACCATCTCCTTGATTTTGACAGCAGTCCAAGACGCTGTACAGATATTGGCCAGACGGAGAGCACACAGGGAGATGACAATCACCTCTACACTCATCAGATTAATACTGACTCTTGCAAACTCTTTTTTTCTACTCTACGAGAAGACTTGGGCAGCATTATCCGCCATAGCCCGCATCAACTCTTTGTTCTTGAACAAGGCAAAGGTATGGGCAATCTCGTGCTTATCCTGCGCAAGCTGGGTACTCCAGGGGATTACAAGATCGTCGTCTGCTTCGTGGTGAAGTTGTTATTCTTGATCGCGAATGGGCCACCACCAGAATTTCACCGCTCTTGGGAGAGACGAGACCGCCCGTATCGCATTCTGAACAGGAAATTGATTTCATACAATCTTTGGACCATCCAGGCAGAGGCTAAAAGGGCTTTATATCCGCTACGGAGTGCTTACAATCATGAGCGGTGGAAATTCAGCAAAGACGATCGAAAGACATTCGCACAGTTATTTGCCAGTATGTTGCCTTGTGAGCGACTTGCTCTTGACGTTATTCAGGGTCTCATGAACGAATTCCGGGGCATTTCCCCAGGGTTTCTCGAATCATATAAAACCTGCCTTAAGGTGGCTCTTTCAGACGAGAAGTTCAAAATCGAGGACGACCACCTAGTCTTCTACTTCACCGTGAGCGAGTGGGAACTGCTACGAGAGTGCTACACCTTTGAAGGCATTTTGTACACTGATAGTTGTATGGGGATGAGTTGGAGCCTTTTAAAGGGCTGTCGTTCATGGAGCACTGCAGCAGCCTGGCTTCCAGAACCGAGATCCAGTGGCAGTGGTTGGACGACAATAGCGATATCGCTGGCTGGAGAAACATCAATGAGCTCGTGGTTAAACAGGATATGAGACCTCGAGGCGAAGTCACATATGTTAGGGCCAGGATCTACGAGATAAGACGTTTTGTTGAAGTATGCAAATGCACCGCAGCGATTTCACGGCTGGCTGGCGCCCGGTCGTACTTCAACTGCGAACTTAACGAAACAAACATTTACCTCAGGCCATCGCACCGAGATGACGAGTTGATACTTTGTCATGATTGGCCTCAGGTCGCTATTGATGAATTCAATATGGACGGAAGAATGAAGACTGTGAGGATACTCTGAGGCGGGGAGGTGCAAGTCCTGCGTCCATCTTTTTCTTTTTTTTCTCATTTCCTTATATTGCCCTTACTAGTTTCATAACATTAGATAGTCTAAGCACAAGATCATTATTAGTACACCAGAAACCGGCTTTTAGGCCTTCTGGACTTATAAATCGATATTTGTTACCATATTGCTCAAATACCGTCCCTTCTTCTTTTATATTCTTGAATAAAATCTTTTCCTTTTAGCTTTTGCTGGCCCATGCGGCAGTCCTCAGTTGACAAATCCAAAGTCAGACATACTCCTATAGTCCACAAGTCCCCAGAGCACTTCTTTTATATATCTTTGCCTATTAGTGACAAGGCCTTTACCTAATCAACGTATTTATCAACATTTTAACACGCCTCACCTTAGTCTCTTACATGCCTCCAACCTTCTGTGATAAGGCCTCTTTCAAACCGGTATAACCCGTCAGTTGAGACAATTAAATGCGTCCCCTTAATCCCTTTTATGCCTTTACCTGTCGCAGATAAGGCCCCTGCGAGACTAGGTAAATGTATCAAGTCGGATTTTTATATGCCTTTTCCTAATCTCGTAAATGCATTTACCTCTTGGTAATTCTGCCTTTGTGAGACCATCTTGACTTATTTACTAAGATTTTCACAGGTTCATAGTCTCGTATAAGCATTTAACTGTCCGCGGCAAGGCTTCCGTGAGGTGAGTATTACCTCTTTGTCAAAGTTCTCAGAGGCGTTTTTTCTCCATGTGCGAGGCCTGGTACGAAGACTAAGGTCTCGCTGCGGCAGTGGTTCGAGGTCCCTCCCAGCGACTATGCTGATTCAAATGGATCGACCACGTAGTCCGAGAATTAACACAGTCACAGCTAAAGTTGTAGGTTAGGGATGGATGTTGTTAGGTATTCGCGTGTTTTTAGTTACAAAGTACTACATAATACAAGGCAGGTAAGTAATAGCTTAACCTCTGACATTCAAACGACGTCCAGCGTCCCTGAAATATCCATGTGTGGCTCTAAAGTACATTGGTATAAAAACAACATAAAAGCTGATGGCCACTCCAACTCCTCACAGAATAAAACAACTTTGAACAACTCTCCCGAGTACCTTGGTTGAAATGGCGCGGGGGTGTGTTATTAGGTAGATACACCGTCGTCTCTCCTCGGGATCACCAGCCCAACACAGAATCCCCGCTTCTTCAAGATGTGTGGATCCATCTGGTTGAACCTTTCGCCATTTGGTAACTGGTGTGGTCTCGGGCGTTTGCAATGGGGGTGTGGTGCTATGGCAGGTTCCATGATTGTCCCAGCTATATTGAGGGCGCCTGTACCGAATCTTCAACTATCCTCTCTATCACTTTCGACCCGAGGACAAGCGATTTCCACTTCTCGCGTGAGCTTTGAATCCATGCACATTCCTTGCTGCAGGTCGGCAGGCGATGGAAGTTTGGGATGTATGGCTTTGTTCAACGCCATTCGAACAAGATGTCTACGGATCTTGTCGCGCCGGTCCTCTAGTGCTCCTATCCCCCAGATCCGATGGTTAGCAGTCATGTTCCTTCCTAGTATCGCGGGTGGATACTGGGATGCAGGACGGACTCACTCAGAATCTGCACCGCCACGTCGGGCTTGATGTACTCACTCTTGAAAGGCCAGAGGTCGAGGTAGGGACCCTGGTGATTGATGATTAGGTGTGAACTGAGGCCAGAGTATCCCTCTTGGTTTCGAGCAGCATAAACGCCTGGGGCGAGTTGAGACTCTTGTAGTCAAGGGTGGTCATTAGCGACTGGTATAAACTAAAAGACATGGCCTCTTTGCAGTCAATCTCGTAAGCTGCGATGGCGCTGCGGAGGATCCGTTTCGCGTCCAGGCCGCCGCTCACAATATCGCGGCGATGGTGGAGAACCTCCATAATAACATTGATGGCATCGGCATCAAGGTGTCGCATGAGAAGTTCGTCCGGCAGTGGCGGACTCAGCAACCGGGTAAAGTACTTGGAAGATATTTTGAGTACTTGAGAGTAGACTCGGAACCTGGCCGCCTCCGGGCCCACCACAAGAATGAGGTCGCCGTCGGGCGCGATATCTATCGTCGTTGAGGGCGGTGGTGGTGGTTGCTCTGTCTGTGCTTCGTCCACCTCCACCTTCACCTTCACCTCCGTCGAGGAGCGGGGTGGTGACCGGATTGGTGGCAATGACTGTGTCGGCTCTGGCTGTGTCGGCTCTTGCTGTGTCGGCTCCGGCAGTGTCGGCTCTGGCTGTGGCGGCTCTGGCTGTGTCGGCTCTTGCTGTGCCGGCTCTGGCTGTGTCATGTCCACTTCTTGGGCCACTGTGATGGAGGGCTTGGAGTCAACTGCCGTGTCACCAGGTGCGTCGTGTTGAGCTTCTGCAGGTTCTGCCCAGCGGGAGAAACGCAGTCCTCGAGCTCCGGGTGGGAGCTGAAATACTCTCGGTACGGCGTCAATGCTGACATCCTCTGCGTCTGGTTCCTCTTTGGGTGTCACAGAGTCTGTGACGTCCGTGGATGATTCCGTTTTGATCGCTTAAGGTGGCCGGCCTGGGCCTCTTCGAGCCGTACCCGCAGCAGCTTTTCTTTTTGGTGGCATTCTGCAGTGTTCTCTAGCTTGTCTCCTTTAACTGATTGGTACTGTATGGACGAATAAGGAGAAACCGCGTGTTGTCGCGCTTGTTTGTCGTGCATATCGTCTTGAAGAGGTTTGACATTCGATTGAAGTTGAAGAATGTTGTTTGCATGGGTGTCATGCGCTAATTGTCACGGGAGTGTGAGCTGAACGTATCAGGGAAGGAAGACTGTCTCATTTCAAAGCCATCCCCACCGACCCAGCAATTTCCTACCAACCTGGGACGCTAGCGACCCAAATAAAAATTAGTCGTTCTTGAACGGGAAAGGACGCTTGGCAATCACCAAAAAGGAAGGGCGATTCCGCGACACGCGACACTTCCGCAACGTGAACCATCATGAACATCACTTGTCAGCTGCAAGGAGTTACCCCCACGCACAACCCTAACCCTACAATCTTTCGACAATTTCACCCGCCTCCCAACAAAAGGCCTTTTTATGTATGGCTAAATGACCTTAACTATGACCTTCACCTTTTCGCTCCGCAACCATGCCGCGTTCAACTATTTGCCCTTGATTTAATTAGGTACTTGCTCTCGCTTTAATTGCTTGCAACCGCTTACACTCCGTTACGTTTAGTCCTTTTAGCTCACGTGTATACATGTACGTATAGAAAACTAGGCTTTGAAACCTTGAACTGACTGTTTTTCAACCCAGTTGCCATTGTAAGCAGCGCGGCACGGCATCAAAGCGCTCTTCGAATATAACGTTAGAGTCACCTATACATAGGTCCAGCCCACAAAAGAAGACAACCAATCACGATGTATCCATAGATGGCCTTGCTATGGGACTCGGTACGACTCGTCGACTTCTCAGCCAAATCTTCCTGCGCCTCTTTCCACTATAACTTGATCAACGTATAAGCTCGGACTTGAACACGAGTTTCGTCACACAAGCCTCATATGATGCCGATCCGTCGATCGCTGTCAGCTTGTCCCGGGTCAGCGGCACTTGGGTAGCATTCCCAGTCACATCATGAAAATCACCACCTGAAGCGACGAGATCATGATTGAACATAAAAGCACGAAACGAGAACCACAGGCATACCCATCCGTTTACGCAGACATTCATTCAGCATCTTCATCTCAAAGGCAACAACTGCGCTAGAAAACACTGCCATCAGAAATTTGCAATCATGAAAATCACCTCAGCCGTCCTTCTTTTCGCCGGTCTGACCACCGCCGCTCCAACGGACGAGGGTAAAGCCTGCCCACCTCCAGCGCACCTCAAATATCACATCACAAACTTTAGCGCTGCCAAAGGCCACATGTCGGGATACTGCAGGTAAGTCCCCGTCGCACTTTCCACGGTCAACTTACAACAGCTCGCACTAACCCAAAAACTCCTTCCATTCCAGGTACGAATTCGACGTCGCAGGTCCTCGCATGGCAACACCAAAACCGGCCCACTGCACCGCCTACGTCGACGCGGGCTTCTCGGGCGCCACCTGGCTGGCTCTCGTCTGGAACGGGACATGCGACAACGATGCCGTCAAGTGGACCTTCTCGGACCCGGTCGATCCCAGCGGCGACGCACTCTTTCAAGTGTCCATCAACAACATCACGGGCAACTATACCGTGCCTGCCAAGGATATTACCGTGTGGCTGAACGACGAGCCGAATCCGTTTGATAACGACGTTGCGTACACTGGGCCCAAGGAGTTTTATATCACCGAGTTTTGAGAATAAGCTTACGGGCATAACAATGGATCTTGGGCCATATTAGGACAAGGGCTCTGTGGCTGAACTTGTTGAGTGTGTATTTTAGGAAGAGATTGGAGTTTTGTTGTTGGGGGCGTTATTTGTCGTCTGATATTTATAGACTACATGATATTGCGTGCTTTGAGGCTCTTTTGCTCGTGACTCGGGCGCAGATGTATTGTTGATAGCTGCAGGTGATGAGCGTACATACATACTAGTCTCCCTAGGTGGTGGCTGATAGGCACCAGCCTTGGCTGCGTTTATCACCTTCAATTCTCTGCGCACCTGGCTGTAATAAGGAAATCGGTGAGGAATTAACGCCCATAATCGCCAATTTGCACCTCCGATGGCTTGCATTAGCTGAGAAGCTGAGTATGAGCCCTGCATGCACCAAGGGTCCAAGGCCAAAAAAACCGTTGAAGAGTGAATAAACGTGAGGTATCAACGTCATTGTCGTTTCTCTCATTTCAAAGCTCACCTCGTTTCTCACTCCATACCATGTCTACCTACCTACCAGAAGCATGGACGACCCGACGGAACCCAACAACAACCTCACCAAGCGCACCGCGCGCAGCAAGCAATGCGTCTTCAAAGACCAGAGCGGCTCTCATCCAGACGACTTTCCATGCTTTCCCGACGAAGAAGACAGCATGTGCTGTGCAAAGGGTCACGCATGCATGAGCAACGGGCTCTGCCGGGCGCCCGGGGACCAGGCGAATACCCGGATCCGGTACCAACGGGGGAGTTGCACCGATGAGAGTTGTATGTAATGGGACAACTGGTGGCATTTTATGTAGTGGAGTCTGGAACATTGCTGACATTTTTGTTTCGTTGGCGGTACCAAACAGGGGAAAGCAGCTCCTGTCCATATTATGCGACGATGGTTCGTAACTATCCTGAAGAACAAATACCCACTTTCACCTTTTTTGCTGATAAAAGCGTCAAGCCAACCCCTCGGGCACGGCCTACATATCGCAGTGCTTCGGCAACTCCAACCACTGCTGCGAAGTCGACTACGAGAGCGCCTTTTATTCGGGCTGCTGCGGCTGGGACTCCCCCTATTTATTTTCCATGGACCTGGCCACGACCTTGACTGTCATTCCCGCGACTGGGATCGCCTGGGAGCCAGACACTTCTTCTTCTACTTCTTCAACAAGTAGTACTACCGCGTCCGGCGGTACGACATCGTCTGCCTTGGGTACGACTATATCATCGCCGGCGGGATCTGGATCGCTGGCAAGGGATACATCGAGCTCAACCGGGGGCCCCGACATCCACTGCCTTGCCCGAGACATCACAAAATAGTAACAACAACAACACACTGGCAATCGGCCTAGGCGCGGGATTAGGCGCTGGCGGAGTCGTGGCAATTGCTGCCGTCTTGTTAGGGATTTGGCTTGTCCGTCGGAAGCGGGGAAGGAAGGCACCAAGTGTTCTGGAAAATAATAATACGAGGGGCAGCAGCGGCGGCGGCGGGATTTACAAGTCCCCGCAAGGTTGGCAGTCGCAGCCGTTTGTGGTTGACAAGCTGCCTCATCAGGAAGGTCAAAGGGGATGGCAGTCGCCGCAGCCGTTTGCGGTTGTGCACGCTGCGGAGCTGGGGAGTGCTGAGCAGGTGGGGAGGAGGAATTATTAGGCGTCAGTAATGAGATCTTGTTCATGAGGTAGGTACATGCAGATTTGCTTATCAAGTTGAGTTGATGAACTATGGTGAAATGGTATGATAATGATATTTCTTCATCCTGGACAAGGTCCGAAGCTGGTTGTGACTGCCTGAGGCCGAGGGAGACTTTCAGCCGCAGAATAGCGCTACTCTTGATCAGGGAAGGCGATATTTGTTGGGGTCGAATGAGGGTTAGGGTTCAAGGTGGGTTATCGATGATGATCATTGCTCCCAAGTCTGCCTCCAAGCCTCGAGGCATTTATTAATCTTGATATATGTATATGTCGATCTCACTCAGCGCATTATTACAATCCCTCTCACGCGTAGGTGGGAAGTTTAAAACACCTAGGTAGGGAACTTTATATGCCTTATTCCAAGTCTTGACTGCATCTGCGAGGCTCAAATGCGAACATTAGCGCCAATATTCTAGAAGCGAGCAAATGACGAGGATGAGAAGTCGTCAATCGCAAAAAGACGACACCCCGTGAATCCATGCATGTATCGAACTCGGTACCTAACCGAGAGGAGAATCTATGCCAAGCTTTACTTGCCTGCTGGAGGGTCCCGTTATTTGCATACTCACTTGCTCGGCTATTTACGGATGTTCTGTGAGAGAGAAACAAACGTCGCTCCACTTTGTGTCTTCCAGCACTACAAACACAACAAAACGAACCGTTCTTTGGCACGGCTCAACACGAATATTCCATCAGCTCACCACGACCGTTACGAAACCGTAGCCCCGGGATATTCATCCCCAGGATTTAACATTGACGAGACCTCCCCCTCATCTGGAGCTTCGTCTCGAAACAATCCGATCGCCAATGCGCTTCCCCGCCACAAAATGTCACCAATGGTGCCATCGGCTCATTCGGCTCCACGGGCCAAGACCACCGGATCAGTGAATCATTGGGACGACGAAGCGAGTTAGTGAGAATTCGGACTAGCTGCGTCGTGGACTTGGTGACATGCTCTCAGACAGTCCGCATACCGTATCTACTAAGATAGGAGAAAGATGGTCTAGAGCCAAGTAGGCCTAGTGTGCTACAAGAATTTGCGGGCGAGGAACCGAGCAGGCCCACCATTCCCGTGCACTTAGCCTCCTTCAGCCAGTAGCTAGGCCTACCTTAGCTCTAGACCAATTTTCTCCTTTCCTAGTAGATACGGTACCGCTTAAGGCCCATGCGTTGAAATTCCAAGATGACAGTCGAGATTAAACCCAGTCGGGTATCGACAATCGATGGAGCGATGAATTCGATACTTGGCGAGGTATCCGTGCGGGTTTGGCGATCTTGTCGGTCGCTTGAGGTGTTTTATTACATGATAGCTCGATGGCCCGAGTTGTTGGGCTTGGTTGTCTTCTCTCGTCAAATTGTCGACGGGCGGTGAAGAAACTTCAAGCAACAAACCTCTTCACCGTCCAGATAGCGCAGTCGGTTCACGCATTACTGATAGACACAACTGATCAACTAGTACGACTCACTTTTACCCGATAAGTTCAAACCCGACCGCCCAAAGAACTCCACGATCCGAACTCAGCACCGCGTGACAGAGAGCTCCGAGTCCAAATCAGTTGGGTCAACCAACGACCAAGCAAGCGATGGTATACCCGCAAAGGTATTATCCACGAGGAGACAGCGGCGGAGGAAGAAGCTCAAGCAGAGGAGGCGTATTCCAACAAGAACCATTACAAAACTCTGGATCTCACTACGCCCATCGATCACCAATCCAATCACCGATCCAAGCATATTCCCCCATACGAGACACCGAAGCCCAATCCCAACAATTCGAGTCCCGCTCCACGCAAACAAGAGGCTCCAATGCCGGTTTCAAATCTCCGTTCCCAAGCTGGGTGACACAACTCGCGCGCGCCCTGCTCGCGGTCCTTGAAGTCGGCGCAATGGGGTTCGGCTGTTTCTTCCTAGTCAAATGGCAGCCTACCAGGAATTTCCCGACGTCGAGATATGAACTGTCGGTTGCAACAGTTGGAGTGGCGCTTGCCTTGGATCTCAGTGCTGTGATTTTATCGACGTGCAAGAAGTACGGGTTGTGGTGGATAACCTTTATGGTCCTTGCTGATGTGGGTGTTGGGATTATGGGTGTTTTGGGTGTTATTAGGGTCTATACCTATAGTACGGATGGGATGGATGGGAAGACGGAGGACGAGTTAGGGTGGAAATGGGCGGGCATGGGGAGGTTGGTTGGGCTGTTTGGGGTTATTTGTGGGTGAGTTCATTTGCCTTTTTCTCTTCGTTATGATGATGGATGCATGATCTGTGGAAGTGGATTTGCTCGGTTGTGGGCCGAATGTTGGATGTGCGGACTGGGAAACCGAACTGGACCGGGAGAACGAAAGAGAGGTTGTATCCCAGTCCGTAATTGGTGGGCTGCACCTCTGAGAGGCCTCAGACGGCTCCAAAGATACACTGTGCTCCCTCATAGGCTCATGCTCGGCTGGGTTAGTTGGCGTGAGGTTATCTGATGGACAAGGAGCCTGTCATAGAGGATGAAGAGAGGTGGAGGCAATGCATGGCACCAGTTGATGATAGGGATGGCAAGACTAACAGAAGCTCCTTACAGTGCTTTCCACATTCTCTTCGCCTTCCTCGGATGCATAGGCTGCGTGATGGTACAGACGGGAGGCGGGAAGAGAAGGGCGAGATGAGTTTCTGGTGGATCTTGAAGGAAAAGGAGGCAAATGCCTCCGAGGGCGCATCTCGAGGGCCTGTGGAATGTCCACACTTGGCTCCATGCGCTGACCTGACTGGTATACGTATGTTATGACCAGAGAAAGACTTCGTCCCTTTCACTTTGTAAGGCCCCTTTCTCTTACTCCCTTGCCTTGCAAGACCGAGTTCTTTGCCATCACTGCAAAATTTATCACGCCTTACACTTTTGCTCATGATGAGAATCAGGGATGAGAATGACCGAAGCTTACTCGAGGGTGTTAGGAAATACCTGTAATGGTCCAAGGGTGCTTTAAAAGGGATGCGGGCTTCAACAACTCTACGAGAAACGTGATCTGGTCAATACACGAGACCAGGTTCTTTCACCCTTTCCTATTACGTACATGATATCTTGTTCCACCATCGCATTGTCTTATGTCTCAACTCAATGTTCTAGGCTAGGTGTCACTCCATCTCAACTCTCAGCTGTCCGGAAACGATCACCAGCCGCCCAAAAATCGCCCCAGCCTGGGCAGCGTGCTCTTCGCAGAACGGATTCCAAATTTTTCCACCAGTCAGAAGCTCAGCCATAGTTTGCAGTCTCCAAATGACGCCCAAAAGACCAGTCTGGGATGTTCTCCAAGGCTTCTAGAAGGCCTCCTGAGTCCCATTAACCCGGTCTCCACGGTGCTAACAAATCTGGCTAAAATAGTCTTGCCGTGGTCACACTTCCATGACCACCAATGTGCCCAAAACAGACCTCAAGATATCCCAAAGCGTCGCACTAGTCTCCTATGAGCTCCTGGACAGCGTGCCTAGTGGCATGCAGCTGTCAACGCATACCGGGCTGGACAGCGTGCCAACTAAACTCTACCAGGCAAGAAGGCATCCTCCCTCCGAACGGCAAGGAAACCCCCGAGATGAAATTGGAAGGTTAGCCATGTTTTCCACACAACAAAAGGTGGCCCAATGCCACGGTAGCGAAAAAGCCTGCCGCTGACAGACGTCCCAGCTCGGCAGTAAAAGAGCCGCAGTGGTATTGCACCACGTGGGGAAACCTGGGGGAGGCGTTTTGTTCCCCGGATTCACATGTTTCTGCTAGCAGGAAATATGCAAGTCAGTAGCGTACCTGACTTTTGATAGGTCCAGGTGTGTTCATAGCCTTGGAACAGAGCTCGGAGGATGGCTAAAAGCTAGGGGGTGCGACGCTGTGGTTTAACCGGATATCACAACCACGCCACGCGGTTACATCGTGGCAACCAAACCTGGTACCCTACACCAAACTCATATGAGTGTAGTACTGAAGCGTACGCTCTGACCTGGAATTCAACATCTTGTTGTGGTGAACAACGCCTGGAAGCGCCTTCTCCTCGATGGACATGATTGTTCGTGTTCGTGATCCACGGA
This sequence comes from Rhypophila decipiens, assembly GCA_033297075.1. Classification (NCBI taxonomy): domain Eukaryota; kingdom Fungi; phylum Ascomycota; class Sordariomycetes; order Sordariales; family Naviculisporaceae; genus Rhypophila; species Rhypophila decipiens. Next base: position 32,527 of record MU858280.1, on the reverse strand, counting down.
CCCCGGCCAGACCGCGGGATCCTGTCGACCAGATCCCCGTCCGCGATGGTCTGGAACTAGAGAAAGCCCGCTCTTTGGCTGTGAGCAAGTCCATCATCTCCCGATGGTGAATCTTTATAAATACCCCAGGAAGGCATCCTAAAGTTCATCACTCGTCAGCCTCATCACCACTTCAACTCCATTCCTCCATTCCTCCCAGTCCATCCGTCAAGATGACACTCCGAGGCCTGCCCCTCCTGGCAGCGGCCCTTGCGGCTCTCGCCCCAACCGCCGAAGCCCTCCTCCGCTTCCAGTGCTCTCAACTCGTGGTCGAGCGTCTTGATCCGTAAGTTCCATTCTTCATCCACGATCATTTCCATGCCGCATTCTAACAATCATGTCCCCCTAGCCTCGTCTTCCCCGGAGCCACCCAGTCCCCCCACGTGCACCAAATCGTGGGCGGAAACGGCTTCAACATAACAATGGACCACACCCGCAACGACATCTCGACCGAATCCACCTGCACAACCTGCACCTTTAGCGAGGACTTTTCCAACTACTGGACCGCAGTCTTGTACTTTCGCGCGCGCAACGGATCCTACCACCGCGTGCCGCAACGCGCCAACCTCAATTTTGAGTCCGCCCGCGACGGCGGCATGACGGTCTACTACACGCCCTCCTTCTCGGGCGGGCGGGTAACCGCTTTCCAGCCAGGCTTCCGCATGATCGTCGGCAACCCGTTTTACCGCACCGCCCAGGAAGCCTCCAAATTCCGCCAGCTAACCTACACCTGTCTGCAAGACCTCTCCACCCGAACAGGCGAAACAGCCACCATGCCGACGGGCCCCTGTCCAGCAGGAATCATGGCCAACATCCGGTTCCCCACCTGCTGGGACGGTAAAAACCTCGACTCGGCAGACCACTCCTCCCACGTGGCTTACCCATCCTCGGGAACTTTCGAGTCAAACGGTCCCTGCCCAGCCTCCCACCCCGTCAAGATCCCCCAGCTGTTTTACGAAGTAATCTGGGACACACGGCGGTTCAACGACCGCTCGCTATGGCCGGAGGACGGATCCCAGCCGTTTGTCTGGGCCTATGGCGATTACACCGGCTACGGCAACCACGGGGACTATGTCTTTGGCTGGCGAGGAAACAGCTTGCAGAGCGCGATGGATGATCCCAACTGCGACTTTTCCGGTCTGAACTGCAGGACGTTAAAGACACAGAGTATTGCCGAGGGAAATCGGTGTACCCAGTCGAAGAAAGTTCCGGAGAATATTGATGGCTGGTTGAGTGAGTTACCTGGTGCGGTGGAGATTACGGGGCCGCAGCCTAAGCCTGGCGGGGGAAGTCCTGGGAATGGTGGTGGGAGCACACCTACCCCGACACCGAACCCGAATCCGGGCAATGGGGGAGGGTGTCAGGTTGCGAAATGGGGACAGTGTGGTGGTCGTGGATATACGGGATGCACGACCTGTGCTTCGGGGTCGACTTGTCGCGCTTCGAATGAGTGGTATTCGCAGTGTCTTTGAGGGATGGATATGTGTATATAGTGGGCAGGAGGTTGAGGGTAGGTACATAGTCAAGCAGGTAACTGCGTGGAGGTTTGGCCAGACTGAGGAAAATTAATATTGCATTATTGAATAAACCTTTCCAATGCACCTTTGCCCCGACTAAACAGCTCTCATTTTAGCACTAGGACAGCATTAAGTCACCTAAATCTCTTCGAACCCTCACTAATATAACCGCTGACCTTTTTACCATATTTGATTGAATAGGTAGCTCTCATTTTAGCAGTGGGACAACACAAAGCCAGCTGAATCTTTTCGAACCCTCGCCAACCCTCTAAAAAACAGCAGAAATAAAAAAAAATTAGAAAAGGGGAGCGAGCAAAATATTGTAGTGTTTGAAAGATTTGCAGTGAGAAAGTGACCATCGCGGTCTCGGACTCAACAACCCTTACCCAGCACACGGTCACGCGTAGCCGGCAAGGGGGCTTTGCCTCTGACTGGAACGAAATGGAACTCGGTGTGACAACAGTCGGTCGCAGCAAACAGGAAAACCCACCCGCTGTGGCTGTCAGAACCACCCCACTCTGTTTTCCCGATTTTCCCACAACAACCTCAGCAAAACGCGAGTCAAGACCCAAATCTGCGGAACATGGCCACGTCCTTTTACCAAAAATGCAGCGAGTTCAAAACTCGCCCATTTCAACACCACCAACCCCTACAAGGGGAGGCGCCACGCGCCTGGGAAAACTTTCGCCAGCCCAAGCTCTGGCCCTGCGACTTTGTCAAGGATTGGGAGTGGAAAGCCCTGCTCGGAGCTGGCGTTGATGGATTCGTGTCCGAGGTCACGATACTGGGCAAGAGCTACGCGCTCAAGGTGGTGAGTGTGGCCTTTGTCATGCAGTCAGTCGCGGCGAGGCATTTGAGTGTTTACCAACCTGTCCGATAGTTCTGGAACACTATGGCGCCTCCGGAGCCCGAGAAATACTGGGCCTTTCAGAGAGAATGCCAGAATTCTGCCCTCTTTGAGATGATCACCTCTGCTGTTCACACCGCCTCGGCCCAAAACGAGGCAGTCTACCTCCATCCTAGGCCCTCGACCCGAGACGATGCCATCCAGAACCTGCGAGCCTTCTCAGACGGGGGCCGACAAGACGGCCAATTCCAAAACCTGCCCGTTGCAGTCCGGGTAATCGGCGAAACGATGCCACGTCTGAGGCGCTGTTATGGCTGGACAACCGTCAGCCCTGCCGACATTGCCCGCGCAATCACGCGTGGACTTCCTCGTAGGCTTCATGCTAGCGATGTGCTGCGTACAATATCACCAGAGACGGGTGATCGCAACGCCATCGTTTACGAGTACATCCCCCACCGCAAGTCTGATCCAGTCGTCGCACAACAGGAGATAGACTTTCTCTGGCAGGCAGGCTTCCAACTCACTTTCCCAACACGTCCTGAGGACTGGAGGGATGGGGTTCTATTGGACCTATCAGCCATTCGGTACCCTTGGCATCCCGCGTTTCTGAGGAGCCGCTTGACGAGGCCAAAGTTTAAGGACCTTGTTGCATATGCCCCAAACAACCGCCCGCTGCGTTCCAACCAACCATGAGTGGCGCGTGGGAGGAGGGGGATGGTGTTTGGCACATGTGTCTCCAGGATTTTCATCGCGCTTGTGGCGGTTAGTAGTACACTACAAGCAGAACCCATCATCGGTACGTCCGTCATTGTAGGAAAATGGTATCAATGCTATACCCCCATCCCACTTGTGTCAACTTTGAAGAAGACAAAGTCACCCATACCCTTATATAAATTAGTCTAGTTATGAAGACTTCTGACGTCCTTGGGGAAAAGAACTCCAAACTCCTTGTTTCTGTTTCCTATAGTGGTAATACACAGGGTGGGGAATGGGATCCTGCTCAACATGGCGACCTTGGACCGACTTGACCATCAGAAATCTCTCGTCTCTGTTTGCTCGAGTGCTCCGCTTGACGGCAGACCCTTTCGACAGGTCGCTGCTTTTCTGTGACTATGACAGGGAGGTATTCCACGAGAACAGGGTTGAGAAAGCCCTTGGAAGATTTATCATACTAACCGTTAACCGTATGTTGCAACAGGCTTATCAGGTTCATCACCTGCCGCCCTACAATGGATCGGGATCAGCCGTTGGATCCTCGGAGGCATGGCCACCGGTTTCGTCGTTGACTAGCCAAGTGACCGTTAGGCGGCTTTCTTTCTCGTCATCGGCCACACCAAGGAGGACAAACAGGGATGATCTACTGAGCTACTTGATTCTCGTGAAACCCTTTCAAGAGGGTAACTTGGTACTAGATTGAGTGGAGCCGTCAAGGCTGGGGCAGGCTTGTATGAGCGGGTTGGGGCTGGTTACTTGCCCCAGAAGCGTATTATAGCTGATAGTGGGGTCACTGTCACTGTTATCTGAGTTTCGTGTTAGATGTGCATAGATGTGGAGCAGTCCCGGTCAAGTATCTACCGGCTCATGTATATACGGTACATTGCCATCTATCCTCACATCATATCACGACTAAGACCCTGGTGAGACACCAGAAGACACCAACGTCAGAAACGCCAGGCTCACTCAAAGGAAAGTCTCAAAATAACCAGCTTTTATGAAGAATATATACACACACCAAATGGAGACTTTCCATACACGTGAACATACCATGCAATCGACTATGGCACTTGGCTGGCAACTGACCTGATTTGATCCACTTTCCGTACAAAATCGAGACAACTAGATCTAAGTGTCCGAATTTCACTGCATCAGGACCGACAAGGGAGAGTTGCTATGATATTAAATTAGATGAAAGAGCTCTACATCTGGTCCATCAAGAGCCTGACCCTCAGGTTCCTGCTTGGAATTCTCTAACGGAAAGCAATAACTAACGTATTCAAAGTACTCTCCACGGCGACGGAGACAGAAGTTGTTTCTTGTGGTCACAAGTTTGCATATGATGTCGCCGGGATCTGGTGCGGAAAGCCGGTGCGCCTGAAAGACCAACCCCCGCAAGGTGATGAGAACCTTATACTTGCTGCGAAAATAGCCCTCCAGCCCAGCGACGAAATCTCCAAGGTCCCGGTGTTCTTCCCGAGGGGCAAATCCCTGGCCCACAAGCTCAAAGTCCTTGCACAACTTATCGAGATCATTATTTTCCCACAAAAGGTTTAGCATCCGAGATAGGCATTCCTTCTTCACAACTTCCAATGGTCGTCTCTGCAAGAATGCAGACCTCGCCACTACTTCGTGTACAAACTCTGCGTACTTTTCGTGCACTGCTGAGGGTAGCGTCATCTTAAAGTTACCCGGGTGCCATACCGCAGCGACGATATCCACCTGAAGGCCGCGAAGTGTGAGGAGTTTCGCGTCGTCGGAGACTTTGATCAAAAAACAGTCTTTGGGTCTCAACACAGAAACGAGCATCTCGGCCCTTCCCATATCAGGAATCCAGGTCTGATGGGCTTTCGGACCCTGGGCAATCGGGGTTAGGGGGAATGTGAAGAAAGGAGTATAACAAATTATCACTTTGAAATATGACAAACACACTTCCGGGTAGGGTACGCGGTAGTTCGGTGCGAGATAACTCGGCAGCTCGGAAACGGCGCTGATAACCAACCTGGAATAGATGAGGTCGTGTGGTATGGTTGCCTTCCTTTCTCCCATACTTAAAAGCACCTTTAGGTACCGATCGGCAAATAAACTGAGACCCTGGTCAGGATCTTGAAGGGCTTGAGGTAAATGAGACTGTTGTCTTCGGGTGGAAAGTATCGGAGGGATTGTGTCATTGATCGACCGTATACCAAGTACTGCCAGCACGGACGGATCCACCCAGCCTTCTGTCCTGGGGTGTAAGTTTTCGTCAACGATGATGGCGTCTATCGCGTCCGACACCAGAACAAATCCCTTCAAGGTACAGAAACAGGGCCCCACGCTCAGGAATGCTTTGTCGTAGGAAATGACAGCCTCTTGTTGAGTCCAGGATCGTTTGAACCATTCCGCCCTCACCAGGCAACACCAAGCGAAGAAAACCGGCTCAAAACATGGATCGAATGTCCAATCCCGGTATATCCTGCGACCTTGTACGACTGCATCCCATTTTTCATTCTTGGGATGTGATGCAAGTCTTCCCGCCATCTCAAAGAGCTGACCAAGGCTTCCGGGGTCGACGTCGGAGGGAATATCCCCAAGCCAGCTGAGAGTCCTTGACGATATCGAATAGATATCGCCCATCATGGGAATCTGCCTGCTCTTCTCATCCGTGTCCTCTTGATTTATGCAGATCCCATCTGCCCAGAACCAGTAGGGTGGAGTTAGGCCGGCCAACGGACTTTCCGGACGAGTAGCGGTGCCCGCCAGCTCCTGGAACTGTCGCAAGGCCTGCGACAAACTCTGGGTAATTGAATGCCTGGATCTGTTGATCCTGGCCTCGGCTGTACCCGGTGGGTTCCCCCACACGTACGAAACGGTGATGAACTCGCCGGGCTCGTTGTAGAGGTTGATGTGCTTCAGCTCGAAGCAGAGGGTGTCAAACTCAGGGAGAATCTTGAACACGCGGATCTCGGAGGACTTGAGAGGTTGATATTGAAAAGGGGAAGTAGAACTAGTCGAAGACATCTTGGTATGGGTAATGGTGTGTGGACAGCAGAAAAGCAGAAAAGTCGAAGAGACACTTGCTTGGCGGTGAGAGGAATCTTGGGTTGGAATTTGGACGAAAGGTGGCGAGTCTTGAAAAGAGGAAATTGACCGGGTTGACGGAATGAAGAAGGAAGCACACTGGGAAGTTTATATGTGGCAGACTCGCACCCGCAACTTCCTCATTGATGTGGGCTCGTCAGATCTGACATATCACATCATTACCAGGGGAAGGTGCGGCCAGCCACAACTTGCTCCTCGACGCACCCGCCCGTTTACGACCATGCAAACACCCAAACATGCCCACCGGCTTGGGTGTCCCGTATCGACACATCACAATTGAAGACGACAGCTTGGCTGGCCATTCCCTTTCGGTAACCTGGATGCACTCACCCACACACACTGAGACACCAGCAAACGTTGCAAACATTTCATCGCTCTCACCGCCTCACTGCCAATGAAATATCGCGAATTGATTATATTTCGCTTGGAATGTCATTTAGCAAAAAGAACAAAGTGAGCGGCACCCACGTTGGAGGACGGTAAAAAAGACCAAACAGAAGACACGCGACACATGACGGAAGCCACCTTGTGCACTGTTTTCAGCTCAGTGACAGGGGATCTACACGTGGACGCTGACGGCTGAGTGCCGGGGAATAGCATCATATGCTTCCCGGTAAGGCGTTATCGAACGGAATCGGTAGACTGCAGTGGAGTCGGAGGGCAAGGCATACCGGGGGATTCGAGTCGGGTGAGCAAACGGGAGCAAGGTCGGCGGGTCCCGACTCCCAGGCGACTGCATCGGTGAGCCCGGTGGGCCACCGGATGTGTGCATGTCATAGCGGGGAAATAAAACAAGAAAAGGAAAGAACGCGGTGACATCACCAGCAACAGCTCTCAAGACAAATCCGGGCAGGTCCAAAGGTGAGAAACAAGAACCGGAAAAGAGATATTGGAAATGAGTCCGTTCATCAAATATTACAAAATACAGAGACCGAAAGTGTCACTTCCATTAAGCTCGTTCCACAGCTTTTATTCACCTTTGACTTTCTTTCCTACCTTTCGGAGCCAATCTAATCGCATCACACCCAAAATCTCCACCTGCCGTTGCTAAAAATGGCGAGACACACACTTGCCTCATCAGAACGAGCCTTCCAGCTCATCTCTCATTTCACTTATAATGTCTCAACCTGAGAACCCGACCCTCTGCACCCTTGGAACATCTTCCCTCCCACCCGCCGTCAAATCAGTAGGAAACATCTGCACATTCCTTGGTTCGTTCGCATGTCCTGTGCTCTCGTAAATTCCTCCCGCTGGCTCCGCGACACCGGACGCGACTCGTCTCCTGCGGATAAAGTACACTAGCCCAGCGATCAACACCAGGACACCCGCTGCGGCCCCGACACCGATGCCTGCTTTTGCGCCGGTACTAAGAACATTGGTACTGTTGGGATGTGATGACTCAGTCGGGGCCGCGGACGCTGTTCCCGAGGTTGTTGATGTTGTAAAGGAAGTTGTCCCTGATTCGGTCCCGGTACTAGTGTCGGGTAGGATAACAAAAGGTGTGGATTCCGGCGGAGGTTCGACTTCTGTAGTAGGTTCTGGTGGGATAACAGTATTTGTATCATTGTCGCCTTGTCGCTCTGTTATGTTTGTGCCTCTGACCTTTAGATCGGGAAGAACCTATGGCCACCATGAGTTAGGTCAAACCTGAATCATGATTGTGTAAGATTGATAGCTTACCCCTCCCACTACCATAAAGGTAGACGAATAGCCAACCTCGTTAGTCGCTTCGTCAATGATGCCGAGCAGATATGTCTCGGTAGCTGAAAGCCAGGGAGGCGGGATCCAGACGTGATGACCATCACGGTGCACGCCGTTGGTGATGCTCTCTTTGAACATGATGGTCTTGTCGCCCGTGAGTTCCAAAAGGTCGATGGTCACGCCTGGCCCGATGACATCAGACCAGGTGATGGTAAATGGCACGTCGACGGTGATGTGATACTGTTCATTGGTAATTTTGGGAGTTTTTGGCGATAATGCAACAACTCGCGTGACCAAGACCAACAAGGTGATGAGCCAAAGTGTCCATCGTGGGGAAGATACCGCCATCATGGGCGGCAGGGCTGAGCAGTTACGATATCAAGGCGCCATTTGTTGTCAACCTGCCAAGTATCACCCGGGGTGAGACTTTGCGACAAATAGAAGACGCGTCGTCGCGGGACGTGGTTTGTAATGAAAGGTTGATGACGCTCTGCCCCTCGTGCTCATCACACCTCCCCGGTAAACGGTCGCGGCGTTATTTCCGGGCAAGTTCTAGGCCCGTGAGAAGCTGAACAATATTTGCGCCACATCTCGTCACCTGCATGATCAGCAATCTTTTGTCTGGAAGAAGGTGGTGTGCAGGGTCTTTTAGGGGTTTGAATGTGATGGGGGCTGTTTGTGTAACCACACAGTGGACTGTCGTCAAAAGACGGCGATTGTCATTGATGGACCTTTCTTTGAGGGAGTGTACCTGCAGCATTCATATTCCCTGGCTGTTGAAATAATTGTACTATTCGATTATTATGCTCGCACTAATACATGGCTTTTAATACTCATAACCTCGTTCCCAACTTTCCTTCAAATTCCTCCAACTTTTGACAAGAATTGCAAACCACTCTTAATTCGCCGGCGGGCAAAACTTCATTATACACCCCATACCCGGCTTGGTGCAGATCCCACAGCTATCATTGCAGCACTCCTCGCCATACGCGCATCGCATCGTTCCCCGGCCGCACGACGGGCCGAGATGACACAGCTCTTTTGTGCACCCTTTTCCGCCCGGCTTGGCGCAATACCCGCAGCTCTCGTTACAGCAGGTCTCTCCGGCCGCACACACGTTAGGTCCGCACTTGGGTCCCAGCTGGGGAGGCTTCGGCGGGACGATAGGCGGCTTGGGGGTGGCGCACAGCTCGAGCGTGCACGGCTCGTTGGCCTTGCGGCAGTACCCGCAGCTGTCGTTGCAGCAGTATTCGTTGGCTGCGCAGATGGAGTTGCCGCATTTTCCTCCGGGAGAAATGGTTGGGGGGACTCTTGGTGTGATGATTGGCTGCTTGGGAGGTTGGCAGAGAAGCTTGATGCAGCCCATTCCTGGCTTGGTGCAGATGCCGCAGGAGGGATTACAGCAGGTCTCTCCGGCTGGACAGCGATTTTGTGGGTTATATCCGCATTGAGGGCCTTGACGGGACCCGGGGGCCACACAGGCGGCGGCGTTGTTGATGATGGCGCATTTGAGACCGCTGGCGCAGTCGACTAGGGCACAGTCTGCCAAGGGAGACGTGCTCGGGTTGGGAGCCGGGGAGGCAGTGGCCAGCAGAGCGGCGCCTCCGAGGAGGAGAGAAAGGGTCCGGGTGTTGAACATTTTTTTTTGAGGCCGACAAATTCTAATAAATGTTGTCAATGGGACGGATTATGTTGCGATGGCGGGAGTTGTCCGAGGTCATGGATTTTATAGACGGCGACTCCAATTAATATATTTGATCCGCTTGCATGTCAGTGTGTCTTGGGTTTCACTCCGCGAATCGGTTCCCTAATTGGGCCAGTAACTGGGGGCACCACTCCGGGGTCCAACGCGGAACCGAGTCTTGACAGCCAGGGCCCATGTGCCGGAATACAAATGTCAGGAATCCAGCTTCAGGAAGTTAAGGAACCGTACGAACACCTGTAGAAGCTCATGTTCTGGTAGGAAAGCTACGTACTCGCACGATTCGATAGTGCAAATCGTATCCCGGTTGAAAGGAGGTCGACTGCCAGTGTTGCACCAATCCTACACCACATACTCTCAGCGTTGTATAATCCCCATATTTGCCACGTTCGGAAGGTAACCCGGTACAGGGAACAGCAACGAAACAGCAAAGAACATTCGCAACAACAAGGTCCTTAGCTCTATCGGGTAAATACCGTATGATGTGACGACATGGACCAAAGAACAGCAAAGACCAAATGATGCGGCTCTTGGCTTGCCCCATCGGCCCAATTTATCCCGGAGGATAAACATAAAGACCGGGGCTACATTTCGATCACGAACCTACAATGACCCGCCTGGGCAAGCTCTCGGCGGGCTGTTCCCCGCTTCCGGACTTCCACCCGGAAGACGTCAGTCGGGGGTATATATGGCCCCTGACATCCCAACGACCACCATCTCCGGCCTGATAATTTTAGTTTCTTCTACCGCAATTCCGACAGATATACCGCCCCAAAACATGAAATTCTCAGCTCTCCTCGCGGCCGTAGCGCCATTGACCGTCCTCGCCGCTCCGGTGGCCGTCGAGACCGAGTCCATCTGGGCCCTAGCAGCCCGACAAGCCGGACAGGTCAACGCCCCCGGCGACGCCAAGTTCTGCAACAAAGTCGACCCGGCACCTTCCGAGGAAGAAATCAAGGCACGCCACGACAAGTTCGTCGACGCCTTTCTCGTCAAGAAGGATGTCAAGCTGGCGTTTACGTACATTGCTCCTGAATACATCGTACGTCTTCCCTGGACCCTCACTCATGACCTTTAACGTCAAGCTTCGCGAGCAGCTTACTTGGTCGACACGGAACTTTGATCACAAAGCTAATGCTGACAGGATGATTGGTGATGGTAGAACCACAACCCAATGGCGCAGAATGGAGCGCAGTGGGCACTCAACCTCCTAGGCGGCATCTGGGGCGGCCAGAATATTCGGGTCCGTCGCACGATGTACAGGGATGGGATGAGCTACTTGAACTATGATGGGTCATATGGTAGCAACATCATTGATCGTTATCGCTGGGAAGGTGGCTGCATTGTTGAGCACGTGAGTCGTCTTGTTTCTCAAACTTGCTGCCTTGTCCCAAGGCAAGCTTTGTCCTTGACAATACAAGGATGATGCTAACCGGCTTGACTATACACAGTGGGACGCCGGCGAGAAGTGGCCTGCTAACTAAGAGGGGACTCAACTTGACTAGACGGTTAGTAGTGATTCATAGTAGTCTACTAATTAGCCTAGTCACTCTGAATATCACATTGCTACTCACCCCGGTAGTATTTACAGCCCTTGTACCATACGCAGGATATGGTCTGATTTGATCTTCAATGTGATAATGTGACTGATCAGGGTAGTTTCCAGTTTCATGAAATGCTTTTCATGATCACCCATCTCTTAGGTGAAGCGAAGTCGAGATTCTTGAGACAGACCGGGGCAGGACTTGCCTTTTGCTCAGAGAACTTGAATTCAACATGATGTCTCCAAAAGGAATAAACAAAGGCCCCTAATATACAGGCACCAGTCTTCTTATATACAATACCCCCCTGGTTTGTTTGTTAGCTTGGTACTGGCGGTGGATATAAGACAAGGGTTGAAAATCCAATAGAAATATCGAGAAATATGAACATTAAAGCTCAAGAACCTTATACGCTTGTACTAAATTCGAGTTGATATCTGTTTTCTACTGTTTCCATAGTGTTTCCGTGATGTGAGTGGGCTAAAGGTATAAGAGAGTGGAAAATATATAGGGCGAAGTAACGAGCTAACAAATAAACTAGGGGGGTATTATAGAGGTACTGCTCTTGTTGGAATAAATGCTTTGACTGGCTAGAATAAATGCCTTAACTACTTAGAATACGTTAAATGCTTTGACTAGCTGGAATAAATGCTTTGACTAGACTAGAAAGTCTAGAATAGAGGCCTTGACTAGCTAAAATAAATATCTTGACTAGACTAGAATAAAGGCTTTGACTGGCTAGAATAAATGCCTTAACTAGTTAGAATAAATACCTTGAGAAATTGAATTTGTAGTATTGAACTGGTGCCTGTATATGAGAGTAGTGGTGCCTGAATATTAGGTGCCAAAATAAAACTTTGCACTTATTAGTAGCTGTGATGTGTATTTTCTAGCATTCCATTAATGACATCTAATGTTAGATAAGATCTCCACTGTCGTCAGCCATTGCAAGAATCCTGGCCGCTGATAATTCACGACCACAGGCCTAAGTCTCTAGTGTTTTAACATGTAAAATCGGGGTCAGAAAGTTTTGCAATGGTCCCACTTTTACACCAAAACTCAATCAACTCACAAGCATATCACCCCAAGTAAATTATATACTAAAAATCTGAGGAAAATACATGACGTAGAGATTTACAGTTCTTCACACAGAGCGAAGTCAGCTTTGAATTATTCTAATCTAGTGTTGAGATATTCGTCTTTAAATATTTATATTTTCATTTTCAGAAATCTCAGCTGCTATAAGTCCACTATAAGCCACTATAAGCATCTACCAAACTTTCTTCCTAAGTAAAACTATACACCGCGCCACCAAAACACATCTATAATAAAAGACAAAGATATTATTCTATAGGTAATTCAAATCGCTTTCAGTATACCTTATTTATTACAAGCTGCATTAGCTGGGTACTATGTATTACAATGTGTAGTTCAGTGAGATTTCCCGGTATTTGCGGGAAAAGTGGGACCCATTGCAAAACTTTCTGACTGGTTCTTTAGTCAGCCCCGGCGTTCCGAACAAATTGAGTTTCTTGAAGCAGAGTTAAGTTAAGCCAACCCAATCTAATCAGGCCACTGGAGTAATCGGGTCAGTTTATTTCACTTCTTCCGCTTCACTTGGTCCATCTTGTGTAGCTTGAACTAGTGGTCTGATGTAGATAACCCTAACCCTTAGAAACGGAAAATCAGGAATGTCTTCGTTTCTCATCTAGCACAGAGATCTGATGTGCCGAGCAAACCCATGCCAAGGAATACGCCATGCGGGTGTGGTGGTTGCCTTGCTGAGAGCCGCATATGCGGATGTCCCCTAGCTAGCAGCGGTGAGACTAGGTTCTGCTCTGTCCATATTGGGACTCACTATGCATAAAGCAAATGCAGTACCGAATGACACAACATTGCTCAGCCACCGACCCCGCCTGTTTGTCTTGTTATCGCCCGGGAGGCAGCCAGATATGAACTGCGGGGAGTTTTGTTCCCGTTAGCGTCCATCAGACCACAAGCGAGCTGTGGGCATGTCAGAGAGCCTCAGGCGGGTTGGAATACGAAAAGTGTATCCTTAACCTACTCTTTGCTTGCTTCGAAAGCGTCCAAGTCAAACATTGATTTCTGACCTCTGCCATTACTTGCCCCCTAACTATGAGCACACTGCCACGTCTTTCTTACGCCCGAGACAGACACCCCGACCATGCCTGCACCGCCCAGCAACGACAAGACAAGTAATCTTCCCCCTGTCTACCGAATACCGGTCTCAGCAAGAACCGTCAATGGCGAAAGCGAGAGCGAAGACTACCCCTGGTCGGACGATTCTGAGTCCTTTGCCGAGGGGCCGAGTACCGACAATCCGACTGGTTTTGGTCCTCGTGAGCTTGAGCCAAACAGCACCGGAACCGCAAGACTTCGCCCGTTTCCACACGACAATAACCCTTTCGCGCCTTCTGGCAGACCCAGAGCACATGCTAGACGTCAAATTGAACCAACCCGTAATCATCAACTGCCTAGCTCAAGTGCAGCATCGGCTTGGCCACGAAACTACGAAGATGGCCCACGCATGGACCATGCCTACAGTAGCGCTGGTGACGCCTGGTATCCATTCGGGGCCGGCTCCTACCGCGGAGAACACGTCGTTCCCTATTACAATTACAATTCCTTTCCCCCTCCGGGTGCCGCTCCGGGCCCACCTCCATCAATGCCGGCCGGCCCTACGCCGCCGATACCGCAGCACCCGATGAACACCGGACCCGGCATGTATCACGGGTATGGAATACCACCGCCGCCACCGAGTAGTTACGGAAATATGCATCCAACTATGCATCCAACTATGCATCCAAATCAGCATCCAAATCAGCATCCACAACAACATTTAGGTCAGCATCCACATCAACGTCCAAATCAGCCTCAAAGCCACTTTCAAATGCCGCCTCCTTACCCCAGCTATCCTCCCATTGATGTTGGCGCACCTCCTCCGAGGATTCGTCAACCGAGGGTGAATATCCGACGCTCCAGCACGCGTGAAGACCAGCAGCCTCAACCCAGACCAACGCCGCCCCCACCCTATGCCGATCCCTCGGAACCGTTTCCCAGACGCACAAGGGGTAGACAAGAAGCAACACCGAGAAAATACGAGCAACAAAGATCGCATCCTAGACCGCAACCACCGCACGGCCGCCGGCCACGACCACACCGTCCCAGTACAACCGAGAAGCTCGCTTCAGACTCGGAAGGTCCCCAGTTGAGCAAAGAAAACCTAGAAAAGTTGGAGGGCGCTGAAGCGTACATGAAAGCGGCCAACAAGGCCGGAATGCGGCCAGGAGAGAAAGCCCGGGAACAGGAAGCAAAGATGGAACAAAAAAAGGAACCACAAACTGAGGCCCAACACGGAGAGAATCCAAAGTCGGCGGAAACAAAGGACGAGAAGACCACTGGTGTCGTGGAGGACCGGATCAAAAACATCGAAGATTCCCTGCAACAGTTGGTAACGGCCTTTCAAGGCACCGCTCTTCACACGACCACGGCAGCTCGAGTGCCGGGCCTGGCCCAAGACCCATTCCGGACGCTGAGGGATCTGGAGTCGCGCCAGCTGATGCATCAAGTGTCCAGTCTTCTGCAGTCACTCTCGGGGGGTCTTGGAGTGGGCTTTGCTCCACCAGTTGTCGCAATCTCACCGCTCAGTGGTTTGACACCGATGATAAACTCGCAGCAGCTGGGAAGTCTCCTCAGGCCACAATATACTTCGACCCCAGGGCACCCACTCAACAACCACCCAGACGAACTAACAGCCCTGTACGTCCAACAACTTCAACAGAAAATCGAAAGGCTCGAGCGGGAGCGGGACGCCTCGACTCCGTCCAAAGCCGAGACCGGAAGTGAGCATATGCAGCAACAAGCAGCAGCAGGTGGAATGAAGGACTTCAGCGCTCTGGAGTACCTCAAAGTCCTCAACGAAGGCATGCACCATTTGAACGCGAGGCTGGGAGCCAGCCAAGAGAAAGACCATATCCGGGACGCCGACGAGGTTGCCTCCACAACTGGAACCACCGCCACCACCGACAGCGGCACCGCATTTGAGACCGGACGACGACAACGACAAAGACGTCCCACCGCGACCAGAGAAAATGTCCCTGGCGAGGGAGTTCCTGTCACGACCGAGAGCAGGCCGGGGATCATGAAACCGACTCACCGTCGCTCTGCATCCCGAGCATCCTCCTCTAGCAAGAAAGCACGTTTCGAGGATGACATATCGGACCAAGAGGACGAAGACGATCTTGCCTCGTACTCCGCAAGTGTAAATTACACATACAAATCATCACTGCCGTCTTCGTCCCCCCACCATCAACATCAGCCCAAGGGACAGACAATAACGACGCCTCCCAGTAACATGAACATCAAAACCACCCGAAGCGGAACTCACGGTGGAGTAAGCAGTAGCAGTAGCTACCCGCCGCGGCATGAGGACTTGTTCGACTCCGATGATGGTACCGCCGAGTCACGAGGCTTGAGGCGGAAGCCAATGAAGTATGCCAAGAAGGGGTTGGATATCAGCGATTCGACGTGGAAGCCGCCGGTAGTGCCAGACCCACCGCCTGCTAATTTATAATCCATCGAACAAGTTAGGAAGACTGGGCCTTGTAAGGTATTGCAAAAAAGAAAAAGAAAAAAGGAAATGAGATGGTTCATTGCAGGAATCTATATACACCCAACGGTAGCTTAACACGAAATTATCCAAATGATATCCCCCCTTTCGACTTGACTTTGATGCCCACCACACATTGAGCTACGTCTCCCTGCACGGTTATACCCGCTGCTGGTTGCGAGGTTCCGGTATTTTCCGGCCTTCGTGGTTGCTGTTACCAATTGGTACTAATTAGCACGTTACACGGCGATTTAGGGACGTCAAACCTACCGACGATGTTGGTATTGCTGGTAAATTCCCCTTGAATTGAATCCGACCCTCCTCTTCAAGCTCTGTTTGGACCATGGACTGGAAGACGTTGCCTTGCAGGACCACTTTGGGCTTCTCGGCGGGAGCTGCCGGAGCCGGCGTCACCACAGCATGGACCGGGTTTCCGTGGACGTCGAAGAAGGCGGTGGATTCCACGGTTCGAGGCGTGGCATGTCCCTTTTGTACCATAGCATGTGATGATTAGTAAGGAGTGAGGGGACACATACGGACGGTACGAAAAAAGAAGTCTCACCCTAGTCATGACCAAGTTTTGTTGTTGGACAGCAACCACGCCTGGATGGGTCTTGTAGTTGCGGGGACTTGACACCACTGGGGGCGTACGAGTACGATGGACCAGCTCGGGCGTTGATGACATCTTAGTAGTAACTGCGTGGCCAAATTTGAGACAGAATCTTGGTGGTCCTGTAGTTCAGACTGGGTAGCTCAAATCCGACGTGGCGAAATGCGCAGTATTATGTAGGGCGCTAGGCAAAGAGAGACCACAGGGACTTGAGGTTAGGCTCTTAGTGTTGAGCAGTGACAAGCACAGGGCCCATTAAGGAATTAACACATACATGCAAGAAAACGGATCCAAATTCGGGTCAGTATTGGAAGGATGCAATATTCGGATTAGTCCTTCCACAAAATTCCTAAAGGGAACATGCAGCACCCATTCACCAGAAGTACCACCACTGTGGCCAAGTTCGTGCCTGCACTGATATGTAGGTTGGGTATCGCTGCATTGTCTTAGTGTAGCACAGTAGCAGCGAGGCAAACTTTGCCCCAATCAGCACTAGACACATTTGGAGAGACAGAAGTCGGTGAGATGCAATTATATGATTAGCGGGACAACCCTTTCAACTGGGTGCCCTTCCCATTCCCCCTTATCTCCTTCTCTGAAGGATCCAAACTCCAAAAATCTCTCTCCATGTTGCATAAAAAAAGGCGTCCAAACCAAACTCGAATTGCGGCTGAAAATCCTGGCAACGCTGCAAGGTTCCGGAAACGCTGCAAGGTTCCGGAAACGATGACTATCACCACTTCCCCGACCAAAAGAACCTCCTCCTTTGAGAAGCTTATCGGGCGCTTATCTCCCTCGAGCACCTTTAATGACAAAACTACCTCAAAACCCACAACCGATTCGAACCCATATGGCATTAAAGTTTTGTACAATCCATCAGATCCAATAGCTGAGTACGTCCGCAGTTGGTCTCGCCGAGTTTCGATTAAAAGGGATCAAGGTTAACCTCTGATGCATCGCATTGCCACAGTGTGATATTTGTCCACGGCATCAAAGGGCACAGAGAGCAAACATGGTCACAAGGAAGCGGCGGCCCGCCATGGCCACAGACACTCTTGCCGCTCCGCATGCCGGACATCCGGATCATGACATTTGGATACGATGCAAACCCTATCGCTTGGCGAGCCAGTGTTTCGGTGAACCGAATCGGAGATCACTCCAAAAATCTTCTTGCCGCTCTTGCCCGGCATCGCCAAGATAAGCAGTGCAGTGTACGGCCGGCAAGCTTCACGAACCCTCCTCGGACAGGCGCATATGCAGCTAACCATGCAGAATCAATACATAGGCCCATAGGCCCATCATATTTGTTGCGCACAGCCTCGGAGGGCTTGTGTGCAAGGACGTGAGTTACAACTGCCGTCAATAACCGGCCACTCACACCTCGCTGACACAACGCAAATTCAGGCTCTCCTCACGTCGAGATCCAGCGCAGACGAGCGTCTGAGACGAATCTACGAGTGCACCAGGGGCATTCTCTTCCTCGGCACTCCGCACACGGGG
Organism: Rhypophila decipiens; assembly: GCA_033297075.1. Classification (NCBI taxonomy): domain Eukaryota; kingdom Fungi; phylum Ascomycota; class Sordariomycetes; order Sordariales; family Naviculisporaceae; genus Rhypophila; species Rhypophila decipiens. The sequence goes on along the minus strand of MU858280.1, from coordinate 14,645 downwards.
GCCAGCTTGGCGACTGCAGCCCACAGGTTGGCCCGTGTTTTATCGCTAACAACGCCCAAGTCAAACCTGCGTATTCTCCGAGTGCTCGAAAAAGATTCCGAGGTGCTCGCGAGGATACAGACCGAGTTTTACACCATTCTGCAAACCAGGCCGGCTCTGCATGTGTCGTGTTTCTACGAGGAGCTCAAGTACCCGGGTCTCGGGGATGTTATTGTATCAACCGACTCGGCGGTCCTCCCGGGCTACACCGGCATCGGCATCCACGCCCATCACAGGGACATGGCCCGGTTTGAAACCGAAGACTCGCCGGGGTTCGACGCCGTTGTCGGTGAACTGCAACAGTTGGTCAACGAGCTTGCCGCGTCCGTGAGCAACTCGGCTGCGTTTGTCAATGGAGAAACTGGTGGTGCATCCAACAGAAGTGCTTCTGGACTGCCATCAAAGGTGACATCCAGAATGTACGGAGATGGAGGAATCGAAATTTGGGGCGACGTGATCAAGTCGAACGTGGTCAATGGAAACCAGATTGTGCATGGTGACCTGACTTTCAATGGTAGCTAGCTAGGACATATCGAAAGTTGCGAAATTCGGCTCCACAACAAACCTTCCAAGTTTGCTGTGACATGGCTCGCGAACCACACCTCCTTCCCCGGGTGGGAGTCGGCGGCTGCAGGGCACCAGCGGAAATGGCCGAAAGCCAATCAGAGACAATAGATCCGTCATGGCTCTGTTACACTACATACACTATACCAAAAACGCAAGGTCCGCATGCAGTATTGCATGTCCGCTCAATTCCGTGAACGATGGCACAACGAAAGTCAGAGCCTCACTCACAAAACATCCAGCGGGAGGAGGCCTCAGACAGAGCAGCAATAATCCTCCCTCCTCATTTTCCCATTTATTCCATTTGCTCAGAATTCGCAGGAACAGGCAGCCCATGCTCGCCCCCTTTGCAGCGAGGGGCTAGCTTCAAAGCAGACAGTGAGTCAGTGACCCCTCTAGAAACCTACCTGGGAAACTGCACTGGACAACGGAAACATTACAGAATAGTGGCCGAGAGTAACAAACCCCGCCATCGATATGCAATAAATTCCCACCGTACTTTGAAACAAAACTACAAGGCAGTCTCCGTCACCGGCGTCCTGACCATGACACATCAAAACGACCGGGCAGCGGAGGGGGCGGGACAATACCCGAGCACGAATAGCCGTACAGCGTTACGAGATGCCCAACAATCTGTTATCGCCGAAAACGTTCATAATACGGGTGGTATCAACTTCGGTACGTCTTTGCTGCTGTTGCGGTCAGCCCACTTTTCCTGAAGGCTTTGAAGCGCCAGCCAGGCAATCATTGACATCAAAGCACACGAACCAATCCCCCGGGTCCACAACTGACACCATCAAAAGCATTTCACAGCCACGTAGCAGGTAAGTTTATTCCTTATGGTAACCACATGCTTCAAGTCGGGTAGGGTAACGTACAGGGCTAACACCCAGGCCAGACACCAAAAACGTACCACAGATCATCAACTGGTTGTCGCACCTTACGCCGCTGAGTTTCGCAGACAAACAGGTCCAGGCCATCAGGATAGCCAGGAAGACGCCCGGGACTGGACAGCGGTTATTGGAGAAGGACGAGTTCTGTCGGTGGCGAGACGAGGAGGATCTCAGGACCTTGTGGTGTCATGGTATTCGTAAGATTCCCAAGCTACCACCAGACACTCGACACCAACATTTCATCGTACTAATTATTGGCACAAAAGCCGGCGCGGGCAAAACTATTTTGTGGTATGCCGCCTCTTCATCATAGCAGCCTCTGGACGACAGTTGACTGACTCTGCATTGCTTCAGCTCCGTCGTGATAGATCATCTCGAGAGAGAGCGAAGAGATAACGGCACCAGTGCTTGTCTTTACGTGTACTTTGACCACCGAGATCAGAGGCGTCAGGATGCCAACAACATACTACCCTGCCTTCTGGCTCAACTGGTCCGACAGCGTGATGATGCATCCAAGGAGGTTAACCAGTTGCACCAGTCCTACCGGCTCAAGGGGATACCTCCTACCCTCGACGACTACCTTGATGTATTGGCTTCCGAGATCAAGAAACTCAACAGGGTCTACATTGTGGTTGACGCGCTCGACGAGTGTCAAGACGACGACGAGCTCAACACACGAGACGAATTTGTTCGCGCCTTGCAACGGCTCCCCGAGGCGAACACCCGACTCCTCTTCTTCTCACGCCATGATGAAAGCATCAAGTCCCTCGTCAACCCGGATGATAGAATCAGCATCGCTGCAACCGAAAGCGAATTGGCCAGTTACGTGAAGAGTCGCATTAATGCGCGGAGGGAGTTGAAGAAACTGGTCGAAAGCAAGGATGAAGAGATCTCCCGGGCTCTGAGGACGGCAGATACACCTCTCTCAGAGCCCCTGAAGACGATGACATTTTTGAACAAAGTGGTTAACAAAGTGGTGGAAAGATCTGATGGAATGCAAGTATACTTCACGCTGGGTGAATAATGCATGAAGCTATCAAAGACTTACGCCGCGATTCCATTGTCTAGGTTCCTTCTCGCTCGTCTCCACATGGACTTTCTCGCCTCCAAACTCACCATCCAGGAATTTGAGGCCGGGCTCAAGACACTACCAAAGACTCCCGATGAGGTGTACAAGCTGGCGCTGCAGCGCATAGCAGAGCAGAAGCCAGCAAGGCACGCATTGGCCATTGCGACACTTCGATGGCTCGTGTTTGCTGAGAGGGCTCTTACCATGCCCGAACTCTTGGATGCCTTGGCTGTCAACACGTTGGAAAGCAGCAACGACACAGGCTTGAAGAAACCTCAGGGGCCTGTGGCCGAGGATGTTCTCACCTCGGTCTGTGTTGGTCTGCTGGTAGTGGACCCGGTCACCCAGGCCGTCAGTCTAGCCCACTATACGACGCGAACATACGTAGAAACTCACACTTCGACAATCTTTAAGCCATTTGGGGACTCACAGGCCATCTTGGCCGAAGCGTGCCTGCTCTATCTCCTCTCTCCCGACTTCCTCGCCCCTCAGCTGCCCACCAGCCCCTCCGTGGGGAAGACAGAAAAGCAAAAGCATACCTTCCACAACTACGCAGCAGACTATTGGGGCCGACACATGGCCGTAATGTCAGGGGACCAACAGCGGCGTCAAGCGATTCATAAGCTGGCGCAAGATTTCCTCTACAAGCCCGCCCCAGTGACCCGCGCATTCCAGGTCATGACCGACTACCGCTTCCGAAGCGAGCGGGACATCTGGCCATTGCATGTAGCCGCCTATTTTGGTCTTGACCGACTCACTCGCAACTTGATCAAAAGAGGCTCAGATCCTGATGCCGTCACAATACGAGGAGAAACGGCACTGCACTGGGCGACATCATACGGGCACAGCGCTGTGGTCAAGGTCCTCATCACGAACGGGGCGAACCCCAACATCACGGACAATAAAGGGCAGACCCCTCTGCTCCAGGCCGTCATGGGTGAGAACACGGCATGCATCGACGCGCTCTTCCATCCATCAGACATGATTATACCGGACAAGATTAGACCAAAGATTAGATCAGATATCAAAGACAGCCAGAACTGGACGCCGCTCCGCTGGGCCGCCGCCCATGGTCAGCTCGCGATCGTGCAGGCGCTGCTCGGGTACGGCGCCGACATCAACGCCAAAGATCGCGACGGCTTCACGGCGCTTCAGTGGGCCAACTCTCACGGCCACGGCCGGATCGCCGAGTTGCTCATCGACCACGGTGCTTCACTAGGGGACGTGTCGAGCCAGCTGTTTTACGCGTCGCGCCACGGGCAGCTGAGTTTAGTGCGCCGCATCGTAGAAAAGGCGAGCCTGCATAATAGAAGCAGCAGCCGTACCCGAGGGAACAGCATTTCAGGGGGCAAAGGCAACAGACATCCCCGTACCCGGCGCGGCGGAGTCGACCTCGACGTGACGGACGATCAGGGGTGGACCGCCTTGCGCATGGCGGTCGAGTATGGCCACGGGATGGTCGCCTGGTTTCTGCTGCAGGCCGGGGCAGATGTGAACAAAGCTGATGAGAAGGGACTGGCTCCGCTGCATGCCGCCGCGGCTGCCTGGGCATCTACTACCAGCACCAACCAACAAGGTAGTAGCTTCGCGCCACCATCATCATCAAGGACCAAGCCCGAAAACAGCAACAGTGGCACTATTCCCTGGCTCCTGTTACAATGCGGCGCTGACCCCCTCCAACGAACCAAACTCGGCTGGACACCTTTACACTTTGCCTGTCATTCATCTCCAGGAAACTCTGATCTGGTTTGGCTCCTGCTGCAACATACACCGAGCGCCATCTCGGTCCAGACGAAGCACGGCGAGACAGCCCTCCATCTTGCCTGTAGAAGAGGTCACCTGTCCATGGCGTCGCTCTTGCTCACTCGCGGCTCGGACCCCGTCCGGGAGGCTCTCAACAACGGGGCAACAGCCCTTCACGTCGCCGTCGAAGCCGGGCAGGTAGAGGTCGTCCGATTGTTATTATCAGAGCAGCAGCAGGTGAATGCTGATGCCGATATCGTACGAAAGCTACTAATGGCAATGGACGACGAACACGCCACGCCTTTACATTACGCTGCTTCTGCCTCTGCTTCAGCTTCCTCACTTCCTTCTCCCTCAACTTCGCGTTTCAAAGACTCCGACCTAGAGCATGAAAAGTCAACAGCAACAGAGATAATAAAGCTCCTGACTAGTACATCCAGAAACACCACCAAAAGAGACACCACGGCCAACGTGAAAGAAATGGTCAACGCCCGCGACAGATACGGAAATACACCGCTACACAAGGCAGCAAGCGCAGAGCGGGGCGATATCATACACTACCTGATCAAACAATTAAATGCCAATCCTAGCGCAATGAATAGAAAGCGCCAGACACCGCTCCATGTTGCCGCCGGAACGGGGAATATGAGTATTGTGCGTGTTTTTCTTGACTTCAATCGTACTACTGGTAGAACTGTGTCTGTGTCGACAGAGGACGAAGAATTAGATATGGAAGAATTGGGTCAAGAGATAGAGGATGACATCAAGCTTGGGCCTAACCGGCAAGTGGTGGACACCAAGATCAGAGACAAGAGTGGGAAGACGGCCTGGGAGGTGATTACGGAGCTCGGTTGTGTTGTGGATGAGTTTTGAGACGGATCGACACAGAAGCAGGTGTTAAAGTTGAATCCATGAGTCCGGATATCAGCTAGGAAGGACGATCTGGTAGAAAGGTTCAAGTTGGTAACGGCTAATTAGTGATTGATTCCAATGTTCCCAGGTGCAATACGGCACCTAATTTTTGATTCCAAGCTAACATATAGACGCTTCCTCGATCTCCACATCTTCCGGTTTCTTCGTCCCAGGCTGAGAACTCCCATCCGGCGTATTCCTAGCCTGATCATCAGCCGGTTCCCCAACCGACTGAGATGCCGAATCCTCTTTCCCCTTAGCCTCAACGTGACTTGACATCCGTGAATTAACATCCAGCTCCCCGTACAGCCCATCCCCGCTCATCTCAACCGCCACGGAACTGCCTTCCAACTCACATACATTTGCCGACAGCGGACGGGGCTCCGAGCCTTTTAGCTCAACGCAATGCTTACCATCTCCACTAAGCTCAGGTTTTGCAGTCAACAGGACGGCTTCGATCCCGTTTCTGATGTCCTTTTCCGTCATGTTTTTGAGAGCTGCCATCTTGCGTCCCCGGTGAATGTACCACCCAACGACGGAGAGTAACAGTGTGCCGCCGAGAGCAACCCCCAAGCCTATTCCTATCCTAGCATGCAAGCTGGCCTGTTCATGGGCGTTCAGGCCTTGAGTGGATTTTGGCTCGGATGTCTGTACTGGAGTCGGGAGTGCGGGCGCTGGATTTCTCTGAACATAACGGAGTTACCCACAGGATGTTCTGGACCTTCTGGTGAGAATGTGATGCATTAACGCACTTCCCTCATGGCGATTTTAAAAGGGCGAGAAGTATCCTAACACTTATTATCGTCGAAAGTGGTCCATGTTCGCAGACCTTTTGAACTCGCTCAGTCTGCTGAATGGTATCATGGTCGGCCTGTCCACAATGTTACTCTAAAACAAAAACATTCTGAATGATTGGTATCTAATAAAGCAAACTGGCCGCTACCAAAGCAAATAACCACAGAGAAAAAAAGCCTCTAAAGCGCCCGAGGCTAACGCCTCCACCGATGTGATGAGGGGTGTAATGACAAGAGCTTAGTCATCTAAAGGTATCGCCCCGCACCCTTTTCGACAGCCGATCTGGCTCTGGTTCCTCCGTATCGGCCATCCTTTTCCTCTCCAGCTTGCTTTTCTCAACATCTGCGTCAAAGTCTTTTAGAGGCTGAAGAGCCGAACGAATATGAGATATCTGGATTGCCATGCCGTCACTGACGGCCAGCGTGAATGCTGTGCGGACAATGTTCTTGATCTGGCGACCGTTCAGAGGCACCTTCTTCAGCTCATCTAGCATCCCGCTCCTGTCAAAATACTCGGCGGTCTCGGCCGATGTTTGGGACAAGAAGTTGTACCAGAGCTTCCGCCGGCTGGCCGCGTCTAGTTCCGGGTACTTGATGGCAAGGTGGATCCGCGACTTGAAGGCTGTGTCGAAGGAATCGACACGATTCGTTGTGAGGAAAAGGATGCCTTCGTAGTACTCCAACGCTCGCAAGAACACTGAGAATAAAGAAAGTCCAAGGTCAGTATTGTGATTATTTATCAAGAAAGGAGTAATGTTTGTATTTACCTGATACCAGGGCGTTATGCTTGAGGTTATTTGTTTGCCGCTGCTCCAAGAAGACGTCGGCCTCGTCGAGGAGCGCTACAGCTCTCCACTTCGTGGCGAATCGAAAGATGGACGAGAGAGAGGCTTCCACCTCTGTGGCTGTGGTCCCTAGACAGGAAGCATCTAACCGAAGAAGCGGTCGTTCGCAAAAGTCGGCCACACTCTCGGCCGTCAGAGTCTTGCCCACGCCAGGTGCTCCATGAAGAAGAAAGACCATGCCCTTGCCTTTCCCCTGGATGAAGTCATCAAATTTGACCCTCTCTTCGCTGTGAAACTTGACCAGTGAGAGAATCTGCTTTTTGTAGTGCTCATCCAGAATGAGAGAATGAAATGCAGACTCGTTAAACTCGAGCGGTTGAATCAGATCAATCTTGAAATTTCCCCATTTTCGCTCGTTGAGGGAAAACCCGCTGATAGTACTGGTGCAAATGATGTATTCGTCATCACTTAGCTCAAGTTTTTGCCCTTTCTCGGCTTCAAATGTCTTTTCTAGCGACGCGAAGCATATGCTGTGTGCCGGGCGGGCTTCTTCAAAAGCGAAAGCGTCGACAATGATTCTTCCATTGACCTAAGTAGCGTTAGCAAGCGATCACGGACTCCTTTAAGGAGCAATAAATGCAAAGAAGTATGAAATTGAGGATGAATTGCAGAGAATGAGATTGCAATACATACCAACGTGGAACGTGAGGGAAAATAATCGTCTTCACCGTGCATGCTCACGTTACGATCGTCACCAAGCAGTTCCGCAACCCCATCATACCGACGGTGATGCATACCATGGAGCCCGCAAAACTTCTGCCCGCGAGCTATAAGTCGAGATCGTATCTCATTGTTCCGATCATGGTACCGCAGAGGGAAGGCCGCTAATTCCTGGAGCGAACGGCAGCCTTCATACTTCTTGATGTCGACGCTCATGGTGTCGTGACCGTATTTGGTACCGTCGTAGTCGATGAAGGTGCCCTCGATGGTCCATTTGTCGCGAGGACAGAAGGATAAACTGCAGCGGCATCGGTCCATGGACTTGAATCGAAGCACGCGATCGTCGTCGACCGCGGTGGCTGGTTTGAGGAAGATCAGGTCTCCTGGTCTGAAAGCCATCCAAAGACCGGCGAAGTCTATCGTCGCAGGGCCATCGCTGCTGCCAAGTGTGGAGAAGAAGGTGAACATCTCTGTGCTGAGCTCCCGCCACATGTACTGCAATAAGAAGAGGACGTGCTTCGCGGCCTGGCTGTCTTGCAGCTGGCATCCATAGCGCTGGATCTCTTCTCGGAAGTGGAAGATGCATTGGGGCTCGTTGCGGATGACGATATGTTTCACCTGGATTTGAAAATCTTTGTATTGGGGAACAACGGCCTTCAGCGCCGCCTTGATGTAGGGTGACTTGATCTCGAGTTCGGTGAAGTCAAGTTCTTTGTCCTTATTCCAATGTTTCGTAAGAACGAGCGCCGAGGACGCCGAGTCATCTCTTTCATGGTTGATGATGTGGCTGGTGCCCATGGGGAGTCTGAACTTGTCGCCTCTGGCATTGAACAGGGAGTCGAATCGTTTGAGCTCACATTCCAACCCGGCTCCCTGAAGAAGAGCTGGGGACTGACCGGTGTCGTACTGCACTCCCCAGTCGAGGTCGTTCATCTTCATAACGGTGGATCCGGGAGAATCGCCGACCGAATCACCGTAGTAAGCCATGTCGGACGATGGACGGACCAACGGAAGGAGTTTGGACAAAAGAAGTGTCTTGTGGCAAACAGGGTTTACACCCCGAGAAGAATAAAATAAAACGGGAAGGAGGCATTCATAACACCACAGACCAATGTGTTTCTCTGTCCTCTAAAAGGGAGACTGGGCGGAATTATGTCTCTTATATTAGAGGTTATATGTCTACGGTCTACCATATTTGATAAGTCCGGCACAGTAGACCCCCAATTGCGCACCTACCGACACCTGCTGTAAATGACAGAATAGGCCGACAGAAAACGAATGGGTGCTTCCCACTGCCCAAAATTGGTCTGGCTCCCTCCAGAAACCAATCTGGCAGCGCCGCTATAGTGAAATGACCTGCCCCTCATCCCCAAATCGGCGATTCTCATGTACCGGTACAAAAACATGCCTTGGTGGGGCAGGCAGGCATCAGTGAGGTAATCGGTGCCAGCTATTTCTTACTTCTCATCTGTGGCTGGTGTCTCCCCTTGCATCCGAGCCATGCTTGGACTAAAATCCGGACCAGATCGCATATGCCCAACTTTGCCTGGGGGAAGAGGGATCAAACGGGCGGGTTGGAAGGCGAGGAACGGCCCCTTGTGTGGGGGTTCGCAGAGCCATCGTTCGAGGGCGTACGAGGGTCTGAGTCGGGGTTGTGGCGGCGGCTGTGCATGCAGACCTGTCCGGGCGTTAGGGCTGGTTGTGGTGGCTTGCACCATCTGTCACAACGCTTCCAGTGTTAATATTTGGTACATATTGTCACGATTACTCTGGGATTGCTCACGATAATCGGCTTGTCGTGGGTACTCAAGTAACACGACAGAACTGTACAAGCTAGGCGGAATATAGCCCAAGGAAGGCAATGATATTCTCGACAGAAACGGTTTGCTGTTGCTGCGATTATCACCAAAGATAAAAGCGCTCAAAGAAAAAGGTCACGTTTTTGCCCTCGTGATCGTCAAGCTCGGCTTTAACCAACGTCGACACAGAGAACTGGGTAGACCAGCTTTATACAGCGACTTGAACTTGAAGAGATCAGATGCAGAATCCATTACATAGTGTCAAAAACCGCAGGACTACAACTCGGCTTTTTTGGGATCTTTTTCGCCCATCGATACTGGTATCTTGGATGCGTGGAACTTTCCGGCACGATTTGGCTTCTTACCAGTTGCTAAGGTCCAGTTCCCTGCCCCTTGCCCGTGCCGACGAATGATGAAAGAGAGAAAGCAAAAGTGGCCTCAGAAACGACCTGGTCGTGCCCACATTTGGGCCAAGAACTTTTCAGTCTTATTCACGACATTTTGATTTCTACCCTTTTTACCAACCTGTCATCGCCAAAATCAATCCTTGGTTCCGATAAGCCGTGTTGTGTTTTGGGATTCTTGTAGCACTTTTCAGTCTTTTCGACGCCATGTGTGGACAGGGCGCGGGCTACCTTGGCGCTGTTTTGTCTCTTGTCTGTTCCGAGTCGGGTGGAGATTGAAGTACCTGTACATCACCAACCACACGGACATTCGTTTGCTGGACATGTCAGGCAGGAATACAGCCAGTCAGATTGCTCATTGAGCAAGTTGGTGGGTGGGTCCAGTGTCACACCACCGGTGCCACGCCACCGAGGCACTTTTCAGAACTTTTGGGGACGAACTGGAAAGATTGAATGGGCGTCCGAGCCGGTACTCACGCTAACTACTACACGTGTACAGCCGACCTTGCGGCTCTCCAAAAAAGCGGTAAGGACCTGACCGTGACGTTGGTACCGCATTTGGAGTCGTGGTCTCCGTCTATCGTACCCAAGCTGGGGCCTGCGGCTGCTTGTCCATTTTTGCGCTCCAACTCTCTGCTGCACTTTTCTCTCGGAGAAAGGGCTGCTTTTTCTCCTTGATTCTCTTTCAAGTCTGAATCGTGCATTCTTGATCTGCACGAAAGATTTCAACAAAATGTCTGCCGGCCGAAATGGAACTGAGTACCATCACATCGACTACGGGGACGGTTCGCGTCAAGGGAATGACTGGCACCTCGGCAGTGACATGTCACAACCACAAATGGCGGATATAGCTGGAATATTGGCGGCGATGGGTGATCAAACTTGGACCGAGCCCCTACCCCTAGATCTTGGGTTCGCACCTCAAGGTGGCATGCTTCCGCCGCCGAGACTGCCGGCAGATCCCAGCACCTACGCCCCCCAAACATCAGTTCCAGCTGCCCACGAGACCGATGGAGGCTCAAAGGAAGCAGTGTGTACCCTGTTATTTCATCTACTTCCCGCACCGCAGACCTGGGTACAGTGCGTCAAATTGCTGACATTCTTCAACACAGACTGAAGCAGCCTCGGTTCCGCCAGTGGGACGCGCAGGAGCATTCTCGAAGCGGAAGCAGAGAGCGCGACCGCCACCAGATCATGTGTGGGAGAAATGGAAAGACGTCATCGAAGGCCTATATCTGAAGCAGAATCTCTCCTTGGGGGACACCATCGAGCAGATGGAAAAGGGATTCGAGTTCAAAGCAAGGCAAGCATAGCACGGTCACGGTCACGGTCGAAGAAGCGACGTTTTGCAGCTAACCATCTTGTATCTCATCAACAGTGAGAAGATGTACAAGGATCGATTCAAACAGTGGCGCTGGGCCAAGAATCTCCCGAGGGGCAAGGGATCGTGGATGGTCAACCGCGCCAACCAGCGAAAGCCGAAGAAGACGGAGTTTAGATGGGGCAACCAAATGTGGACGGCAGATAGGGTGTTGAAGACGCATGGTCAGGTGGTCATTGATCCTGCATTTTCCACAGCCGGTAAGCTACCATCTCCTCAAAAGACTTCTCGACGGGTTTTATGGCTTGAATGCTGACATGACGGTTGAGATCACCCGACCCCCTCCGACATCGACTACGCCACGCCCCGAACAGTGGCCGCAAGCCCAGAGATACTCGACCACACACAGACTGAAAACCGCTCCACTGACCGTAAGGAACCAGCGCCGAAGGTCTGCAGCCTTGACGACGGGCCCGTCAACCTCGACCTGGGAGAGAGCACGCTGGAGGAACTGAGAAATCTCGACCGGGCCGCCAGCTCGAATGGGCACCGCGAGGACGCAGAGTCTATGCTACGGGACGTCGTTTCGGGATTCTCACGCTTTTTGTCGCCGACGCATGACGACGCGCTGCGAGCGGCCTACCGACTGGCGTGCTTCTATGCCCACCAGGCCCGGCCCAGAGAGGCCGACGACGTGCTCAACTGGATGACGGCCAAACATCGGAAACGGCACGGCATGAACCACGAAAAGACAGGACGTCACCTCATCCGCGTCGTCGAGCTGCTGCAGAAGTGGTCGCGCCATGAGCACGCGTCCATGCTATGCTTTCGCATCCTCGACGCCGCGGAGGACTTTGAAAAGATGCTCACCATTGACGTCGTACCGCACCGGGGCCGACGTACAGCCACGTACACGGAGCGGGAAGCCCAGGAGCTTGCGGACCGCATTTCCCGGCTGTCGGACAACAGTGACGGCATCGACGCCTATATCAAGCGGCTCAGTCAGCTCATCAACGGCGGAAAGGGCGTCCTTCCCATTCCGAAGTCGTTGTTGACGCGCTTGATACACCACTGCGAAAGCTTTCCGGAGACCCTGTGGGCGCAGGGCATTGCTTCGAGGTGCCTCTTGGCGGAGCATGAGATACAGCAGGACGATCTGGAGGGAGCAAGGCAGACTTTAACTGGGACTTGTTCGGATTTCATCCGCCGACTTAACGACCACGGAGACCTGCCCGAAACGGTGGGTAGCCTGGGACGCCGTTTGGCATTTGTCCATCTAGACGCAAAGGATGAAGCCGCTTGTAACAGGTTGTTGGAGGAGATTGCCACGGTCTACGAGTCAAAAACCAGCCTCTACGCGGGCGAGAACGACGATAACTGTGTGGCAATCCAGTTTTTGGTCACCATCGCGGCTGAACTGAACAGGAGACTGTCTTGGGACCGATGCAAGCCTTGGGTTGGACGAGCACTATCCTTGTCCATTCTAGCGGATGGGCCAGAAAAGCAAGAGAGCAAGAGGCTGCAGAGGATGCTCGAAACGGGTGTCTTCGAGTCCACGACGTTTGAGGGCGTTGAGGATTTCATGAAGTATTCGGGCAAGCTGTTCAAGATTTCGATCGCGTAAGGACGTAAGATAAGGTTACCTTTTATTCTGTTGCATTTTCTGAGATGGACCGGTGGATACCTGACTCCGGTCATGATCTGGAATCAAGGCGAGTGACATACTGAAAAGATCTCGGAGGGAAGATTTTGTAATTATTATAAAAAAATATATAACTAAACGTATCTTCGTATTACATCAACCGAGTGCACCTGAATAGTTACAATCGGAAGATGAAATTATGATATCCTACTAATTGAAGCAATAAACGCTTTAACAAATCTAACAAACTAGCATTTCGAGGTCCGCATTTAGGGACATGTCTTGTACGACAAGTAACTGGACCTCGGACTCTCAGGCCACACAACCCGTCCTCAAGTCTTGTTGGTATCTCCTTCTGTAATGAGTTCGGAACTTAGCAAGAGGCTGTTAAATTTTACAAGCCCTCTGGTAACACTGTAGAACCACATGGTGCTAAAACGAAGCCTAAAAGCCTCTGTTGGTCGTACAGATGTTGGTCCGTTCCCGGTATTGTTTCAGCAGTACACGTTGTTCACGGCTCGCTGCTGTGCGTATAACAATGTGTTACCCAACAGCCGGTCAAGTCAAGTAAAATTCCTGCGGACCGTCTACCCGAACACTTGATTCACTATGTTAATCTTAACCCACTTCCGGTGCGACCGATTCAGGGTGACCTGGCGACTTTTACATCTACCGCGCTGTCCGTGATGATAACGTCTTTGCCTTTTCCCCACTCTCTACCGATGACAGACCTTATTACTAATTTTGTTTTTGACAACCGGGACAATATTCCGGACGGAGTGCCATTTACGATTGGTTGGACAAGAATGGAAGGCCTCAATACAAAAGACCATTAGGTATGCAGTTCTGGACTTCTTGGTCCAGCTTCTTACAGGTCTAGAACTTCCCTGGAAATAACACCACCACAGTTTACCGGGGATATGTAATAGGGACGAGGAATAGATCCTTACCTTAGCTGTATCACGATTTCTCGGTCGGGTCTTGATTTTGCATTGGAACAGAGAAGCAGCAGCTTGTACTCGAACATTGGCAGTTGTCGAACAGTTTCGAGCAGCCTTTTTTCTTCAAAATATGATCTCGACGCTATCTGTTGGTAAGCCGTTACCAGTATACTTGTACAATTAGGACCCAAGTTCTATTCATTGTGATAAAACTAGTCCTATTGATTATAGCTGATGTGCTGCCCCGAGGTTCGCCGGACCTTCAACCAATGAATTGTGCAGGAAGACCGGCAAGAAACTGCTCACGGAGCGGAGTCTGAGTGTCTCAAAGCGGACTGCCTATGGCGCCGACGGTCCGGGTTTCATGTCCGTGTCCGGCTAGCAAACGCGACGTTGCAAGAGGCTGGGGGACGATTTGAACGGACGGCCCGAAGTTGTGGGTCTCGGGATTCTCAGTACTGCGAATCCCCGAATACTACTTGGAGGTCCCTAGGATTTCCAACATCGAGTTGTTTCGATTCGCAATGCACTTGACACGTCTGTTGTGAGGCGTGGCCGTCGCCAAGCCACTCGGGAACTCTCGCCCCGCAGTGGCCCCGCACTTGTGCCGCAATGACGCAGTGCCATTATCACGTGACCACTTGCTGCTCTCGCGTTTGCCTACGTCTACGCGGTCGCGCGTCCCCTCTTTGCACTCTTTCCTTCTCTTCTTCTTTATTGTACGGGGGTAGAATCTTAGTCAATAGCATTGCAATAATATTAGTCTTTTCCACCAGTCGTGACACCTGTGACGTGTCCTGGGATGGGCAACCTATCGCGGTGGAGCTCGTTTGATCGCAAACGGGTCGCGGACCCGCCACATTGGTGGTGGAGACGGGAAGTCAGACGCCAATACCAACTAACACTTCGACCAGTATAAAAGTATGGACGAGATAATGGCGGATTTGGATGAACCGAATGTAGTTAGCGTGCATAGGCCCTTTAGGCTCAGTGCCTCCGGGCGAAATAAATTCCATCCA
>MU858279.1:0-53283 GCA_033297075.1 Rhypophila decipiens | reverse complement strand
GGGCGGCGATGGCGGGTCGGACGTGTTGACCGTGATTTCGCCCTGCGTCGCCGCCATGTTGGCGCCACTCTGCAGGGAGACACAACCTTTGCAAAATCCTCTGAATCGTACTCCCTGCCCAAAACCTGCTCAAAGAGCTTCTCGGCGTATGCCTTGTCCCGCGAGTCGTTTGTGTCTGTGCTCACCCCCGCTTCGGCCTCGGCTGCAAGCAGATTCGTGAGGATGAATTCTAACTGGCATTCCTGCAGCGTGTTGGAGGTTTCGTTGCCCATTCCCTGGGACCAAACGTGAGAAATGGCGGTAAAGTGCGGCTTTCTCAAGTCCCTTTCTGGTTCGAGACTCCATTGCTCCACCGTAACGCCCTTCACCCGCCATACCGCCCCTTCCTCGGGATCTCTGATGGTGCTGACGATGCGTAAAACTGGGAAGCTTGTGCTTTCAGTTGCTGACGTTGCGTTTTTGAGGATCTTGAGAAGGCTTGGCATATCTGGACCGTAGAGGTTGCAATCGTCGCTTGTCTGCATCTTGCACTCCTCCTCACTTGGGTGGTGCCTCGGGGGGTAAAAGATCTTGATGCTTTCTGAAGTGTCGACCCCCGGAACGTGGAAACATGTTTTCGAGTTGCATCTTTGATGCTTCCTCCTATCCGCGGGGAGTTTTTCCCGAATCTGGAATGCAGTAGACAGAAGAATGGCGCTGAAACCGAGCTGGCCCTGCATTACGGCGCTCGCTCTAGGGCACCAGCTTTTCTCCATTCTAGACAGGATATAGTGCGGCGGGCCCCAGCCATCGTCATCGTCGACCAGCCATCCATTCATGCGCAATTCCAGGTCGTTCATGAGCTGCAGCTTGGCTGCCGAAAGGGTCTCTCCCAGGACCATGATGCAGAATGAAAGCTCCGAGGCCGTCTTGCCTAGGGCTGTCTCTGATTCGCCGTTGGAACCTTTCCGGGCTCTGCCTTGACCACTGCCGCTCGTATCATTCATGTGCGAGTCTTTGCCAAACATCGGGCTGCTCTCATGGGAACCAGAAACTTTGCCCGTCATGTTAGCGCGGACAACGCGGCGCGCAAGGTGAAGAGTCCTGTCAACTTCGATAAGCCGGGACCGTAGTTTTGCCTTGGGGGTGATCGTCTTGATGCAGTCGTGCCATATTTGAAGCTTGGCGAGAAGATTCTTGGTGGTCAGCAGCTCACCGTCCACCAAGTCTTCAAAGGCAAGAATGGGAATCGTATGGTGGTCGTCTTGCTCTTGCGGGTGATGGCTACCAAATGGAAGCGAACCGCGTGGTGTTGCCGGTCCGCCAGTGCGACTTCGAGCACCCTTGGACTGATGTGGCTCCTTGTCCTTGCGAAGAACGCAAACGAGAAGGGCGAAAAATAGCCAGGCTTGACATATCTCAACAATGTTGTAACCCCGCGGGGGTTTAGAATTGGTAGGTCCATTTTTATCGGCAGGGCCCTCGATCTTGCTCTCAGGAAGTGTCTGTTTGCCGCTGCTTTTCCTCTCGGACCCCTTCTTGTCCTTTTTCTTCAACTGGAATTCGTTACTTTCGTCGGCAGTCCACCCGCGATCTTCATGAAAGGCGACAAATTCCGTGTAGCCAAATGTTCGCTTTCTGAACAAGGCCTTGATGTCTTCTTTGTGGTTCGCCAAAACCCATTGCACGTGGGCAGTGGTGCTCACTGCCATGAATCCATTGTCGCGCAGGTGGTCCATTGTGGGCAGAGCTACGGATACGGGGCGATTGAAAGCTTCTGCAATTTGCAAATTGGAGGTCTTCGGGGACGAAGTATCTTGGCTATGTGAGATGAGGGGTTTCAGTTCAAGCCTGCCTGCCTGCCCCATGCTTCTCCCATTAGTTCTAGGCATTGTTGCGAACAAAGGTGGCTAGAGATAGGTAGGTACCTTACCCACGACCTCCAGACTCCGACCACCCAAATACGTAGCTCAATCATCAATGGCTGGGGCTTCGGGGGGGGGGGGGGGGAGCCGGAGATGTCGGGGATGTGCAGGAAGCCTCCTCACAATACAATGAAAGATTGGCCGAAGGGCAGCATCATGTCAAAACCGAAACCATTACCACCCACACGTTGATTTTTGTGCTCAGTTTCCACATGGAGACACGATATTGGACGCCTTCTTTCGGGGCCCACCCACATCGGCTGCGGGAAGTTGCAGAGTCCCCGCCCGGTCAAGGTCCAGAGCCTTCTGTTTACGAAGCTCCGAGAACTTGCCGGCCTTCAAGATGCTTTGAGGGCAGTGGGTCATGACATTTGAGGCCAATCTTCCCTCAGTCTTCAAGCAGTGTAACACGAGTTTGCACGAGTTTGCGGTTGGATTGGTCTGCACGAAGCAGAAGCTTGCACCCAGTTCTCTAGGATGTCGCCCGTCATTCCTGTTGGTGCCACTAGCAGCCACTGCCCACATCAGGCCACCTGCAGGGTGATTGCACGGAGCTGCTTGTACAGTACTTATAGCGCTGGTAAATTACGCGGCGCAATCTTCGGAATCTGGTACAGTGCAGTACGCGGATGTCCACAGACGGTACAGGCGTCGGTACTTTTGGGGTCGTCGACGGTCAAGCCACGGCAACAACCACTGGCAGCACTTTGCCCCTCACCAGTTCCAACTCAGCTCGATGGATTAGCGAGCGATCATGCAACTTGCATCTCAGTCTCGAGATTCAGTTTCGTTGCTCACTGGTAAGCTTGAGTTGAACGCAAAGTGATAGACAATGGCGCGAAACTTGTTCAGGGACACCACTTTGGAAATCCAGCTCCAACCCAAGAAGTGGAGAGAGGTCTTGAACTTCCCCAAGTCGGGCGATGGCAGCCCGCAGGCCGAGTTAGAAAATTCCTCGTCCTCATCGTGAGGGTCTTGCCAGAGAGCCCTACTGACCAAGAATCTCCCACAGCATCTTTCTCGTCCACGATCTGTCGTACAAGGGCGGAGACATGCAAGACCGTCTCGAACGGTACATCACGGGCGTCTGCTCCTCCGCTGCCAGCGCTTCCAGAGTGAGCGTTCGACTGCGCTCCTACCGCATCGACCCTGAAGCACTGCAGAAAGGATGTTTCGACGAGGAATATGTAGGCTTTGTCAGCAGCATTCAGGGTATTCTGGTACGCATTGTTGGTCGCATCTTGGATGCCAAAGGTGCTGGTGATTGCAGCGTACTGAGTACTGACAAAACACCAGGCCAAGTCGGCATTCGTTTCGCCGAGTGCGCTGCCATCCGGTGTCATCTTTATGGCTTTCGAGCTAGGCCTCTGGGTGGTGCAGAAATTCTTATATGATCACTGGCCCGAGAGCGACTTGGACAATTCATCCAATCTCAAAGCTAGACTGACGGGATTCTTCTTTTTTGGGCCGGCCA
This sequence comes from Rhypophila decipiens, assembly GCA_033297075.1. Taxonomy (NCBI): domain Eukaryota; kingdom Fungi; phylum Ascomycota; class Sordariomycetes; order Sordariales; family Naviculisporaceae; genus Rhypophila; species Rhypophila decipiens. The sequence goes on along the minus strand of MU858279.1, from coordinate 49,905 downwards.
AGGTCGTCGAGAACGGATCCGAATACACAAGAGAGCGCCTGGACAAATTCAAGACCCACGGGAGCACTGATAAGGCCGTACCTATGCGGCGGTTTAGTAGAATACAAGGTAGCTTCCATGATCTTCTGAAGAGCGATGATGGAAGTGTGATTGCCCAGTCCACATGGGTTGTTCCGCCCCCGAATCTTGAGTCATCGGTAAGCCGGCCCACTACGAATAGTTCAGGGTCACTCTGTTACAACTTACTAACGGCTAACAAACTTGTCCAGATTCCCCATCTACCCGTTTCTGAAGACACAGTCGATGGGTTGAAACGAACCAAGAGCAGACTCCTCAATCGAGTCAATCGGCTCGCCCAACGAGGCCGCCATCGTCCATCCGCCCCTGACCCTGACCCTGACCATCCCCTGCCGGTGGCTGAAAGCATTTCAGTGTTTTGCAGACGAGTGCACGCAACAGTCGTTGGACGGGATCCCAGCGCGGACTTCAACACCGACAGCGACCACTATGTTAACTACATCAATCTCTCTGTCACGGATAGGAAGGAGAGCATCTCTAGCTCCATGGACGTGGCCTCGGGTGTCTCGGCACGTCATCCCACCGAAGAGGTGGGCTCCTTCGATGACAAGCCATTTCAACATCGGCCTGCGACAGTCGAGACCTCGTTAATCCTCCGGCGCGGGCACGGAACTTCATCCCGGGCACCGTTATTCGTTCAGACCCCTCTGCCATATGGCAACACACATGAAAATACTTCTTACTTTGATGAACGCGTCCATGGTAACATGCCGGATATCCTGGCTCCGCATAGTCCTGGCGGTTCGAGCCATTCACCATCTGGCAACCTTCGTTTCTTTCGTTCCGATAGCGGGCAATCCGGGTCTCTCTCTCCCAGGGCTCGAAGCAAGAGGCGTCAAAAGTCCGTATCTTGGAAAGACACCCTCACTCCTGAAAGTAGGACTACCTATCAGGCTGAGCTCGAATACCAGAGGTGTTTGTTTCACGGGAACTTCCGCTAACGCACATGTTTAGATCCCATCGCCATGAACGTCACCAAACAAATTGGAGAGTACTACCGATTGACCACGCGCGGCTCGGAAGAGCCGCACCTCTACCAGAAATGGCGCACCTCTCTTTTTAAATATCACATCTCGCCCCTGGAATGCAGAATTCGTGCACGGGAAGCCCTTCTTCAGTTCACCAAGGGCAAGTATACCCAGGCGAAGGAGGCCCTGGGAAAACTGATGGATGAGATTCAAAAGGTCGATAAAGGCGCATCTTCCGAGAAGGGTACGCAAGACGCATCACATGACACTGGACACGAAGATAAGCAAAAAGAAGCATTTAAAGATGTGCTACCCGAGGTTCGGTATCATTGGTGCGTTGTTGCGGTTCGGCTGGGTGAGTATGAAGCAGCTTACGACGAACTCGCCTGCTTAGAACAGACCGACTGGTTCCAAGCCATCAACGACATCCTCGCAGTGCCGAGCACTGAGATTGAGGCATCAAATCTCAATAATCCGAGGGTCGAAGTTGTCATCAACATAAACAGAGTATTAGGGCTGTTGTGGGGTATATTCGGCCATTTCGACCGAGGGGGTCAAATGATTCGAAAAGCCGACGAGCAGTGTTGCAAACTTCAGGCCATCGAGAGAGAAGCGACGATACCTGACCCCGAGCCTGGGCAATTTCCCATCGACCTAAAAACCACGGAGATGAAGATGGTGCTGACGCGGGTGAAGGTAATGATGTTACAGGGTCATGATAACGATGCCCAGACGCTGCTCTTATCTCTTCTCCCTCGCCTCCAGTCGCTCTTTAGCGGGGCTCATTTTCTGACACTCGAGGCTATCTCTCTTCATGGGGCCATCTTGGCTACTTTATCAGACAAGGAAGCCGAATCGACATGCGTGTCGGCTTATGAAGCGACAAGACAACACCTGGGCGAATACCACCCTCTTTGCATGGAAGTGCTCGGGACACTCGCAGAGATCTACTTGGCCAAATCCCGCCCTTACGAGGCATTAGATACCGTGAACCACCTCAGAAAAAAAGCACGAGAACGCATTGCAAGTGAACATCCGCAGGTTTTTCGATACTGGCTCCAAATCGGAGACATGAATCTTTCCATTGGCAATTTTACGACCGCGCACCGTGAGCTGGAAGAACTCTGCGCGGCAGCAGCAAAGACCCGAAACAGGCCACTGGAGCATCATATCGAGCAGCATTGTGAGCCTCTTCGGAGCCTCTGCCCAGCGGCGAGGAGGATTCGGGACAAGGCAATGCGGCACGAACTTGGGGAGGACCCCGAGACTCTCCGGTACAAGATGAAGCTCGCCATGGCGACTGCTTGTTTGGGAAAGATGGAGGAAGCGAATCGGGGAGCCGAGGAATGCCTTCGGGCACAACTGGTAGCCCTTGGATCCGGCGTCAGTAGCGTACGTGTAGCAGGCGCGGGGCTCTACCACCTCGTCGAGACACTCTTGGATGAGAGGGACATGGATCCTTTTGCCCCTCCATCTCCGCTGCACCCTGCCATCCTCGAATCACTCGTTACCTGTTCTTCAATTCTTGAGAAGCAGGATCCTGGCTGCAAGCTAGCAGACAGGATTCTAGTCCAAGTCCTGAAAGATCGAGAGCGTCTCTATAGCGACAGTCACTGGCTCAATTTGTCACTCCGCCTCGAGATCGCCTTTAACAGGCTCGAAAACGGCGTGAACAGCGCCGACGAGGCAGTGGAGCTGGTCTCTCTTTTTGAAGATGTCACAAGCAGTTGCGAGGACTCATTGGGTGCCGCTCACATTTTCACACTGCGGGCGAAGCTCGGGCAGCTGTTTACGGACGGTTGATGTCAGTGCAGGCCCAGGTCTGTTTCGGAGGGAAGCCTCCCAGAACCTGGCCAACCAGGTCGCTCTCATGGGCCACTACCATCCCATGGTCTTGGATACGAGATGGCGACTATTCGTGTTCGAGATGTTGGTGTTTGAGGACGACGATGCCCATATCGCGGGCGCTCAGCTTCTCGGGGCACTGAGACTTGAAGAGGTGCGCAAACAAAGGTTGATAGAGTCGCTGCAGTTCGAGATGAAGATAGCGGGCATCTACAGCATGCGACTGCACGACTACGGGCGCGGACTACCCATTCTAATTGACATGATGGACTATTGTTTCTCAACCAGCGAAACGGGATTTGACGTTGAGCTGGAGATTATCTGCCGGGACATCGTCACCCTCACTTTTGAGGCGACCATGTCCGCTGCAAGAATGCTCCAAGAGAGATATGATGACCTCGATGACAGAACTCGAGGCTCCCTCGAGTGCATGGAGACTTTTGTCGATCTCACAGGAGAAATACTGGAGCAGACGGACAACACTCAAAGCCATATCGAGGGGCTGGTGCTGGTTGGGCGGCAGCTCCAGCAGATGGCGTACATTGGATCGAGTGACCAGGCCCACAGGATCAGTGAGAAGATGAGGCATGCCTTCTTGGATTGGCAGAATAATTGGAGTCTGACAGATGCCAGCACGGGCTTGGGAATCGAGAGCGAGAATTACACACACAAACGGAAGCAGAAGAACTTGAAATCTCACGGCAAGGGCAAAGGCGAGAGGAGAGCCCAAGCACGGGTTTCTGGCTATGTCGATGAGAGGGAAGAAGATGATGAAGACGAGCAATGAATCTCACACATCATGTAATTAGACCGAGGTAAATGGTTACCGCTGATTGGGTCTCGAGCGGGTGACCTCATGTTGAGAAGAAGAATATGGAAGAAAGGAAACTGCAACCCCAAACCTGCTGAATATTTAGGGTTAGGGTTATGAAGTGTTCTGACCTCCCTGTCCATTACCATCGTCAGCCAGTTAGAACGTGTTGTGAGCACACCTTCAATTGATCAGGAGCTCCTGCTCCCGGGCTGCGCCGGCATATTTGCTGTTGGCTGCGTTAAAGACCACTGCAGGACATTTGTCGACCCGAAGCGCGGAGGCGTCACGGTCAGCACCAGCTTTTCAACACTATCAACACGCAGCATGACTGAGAATACCAGATGCGACTTCCGTGGACAGAACTGGGAAGCAGCGCAGCCAAAGCGCTTGTCAGGCGGCACGACAATGGCACCGACACAGTCTCGTCCCTCGTGGCACAGTGGGCCAACCCAACAGACGTGTCGACCATCCTCATGGTCATAGGCGGCGATGTGGTCCAGAAGGCTCTTGCCCAGGGGACCGGCAAGATGTACACGCCCGTGTGCTTCTCATTCGGGTGCGTTGCCTACACCTTTACAGCTCTCGTCGGCATCATGGGCGACGGCAGGCTGCTTCCGCCGCCCGACTACCCAGTCAAGGTATTCAACCTCAAATCGGGCTACGGCAAAGAAAATCGCAACTGGGTCCTGGGTCGCATTCTGCGCGACCTCGAAACCCAGCTCGCCAAGGAGTTGCCCGGGCCCGACGACGAGACGGCCGGCTCGTATGGCATTCAGATCTCGGTCTGGGAGGCTCTCGACAACCACAACCGGCCGACGCAATTCTCGTGGGGACGTCTCCACTGTATCAGCCTGGCCATCACGCTCGTGCAGTTTGCCATCGCCGCCGTACCCGCGCTGTCCGTGGTCGGTGGCGACTGGAGCGTGCTGTTCATCACGGCCGTCGGGACCGTGCTAATCCAGGCAATAGGCATCCTACCACAGTGGGTAGCCGAGAAGCTGACGACGGGCAACGGCTCGCGCGACATAGTTGTCATCATCGGGGGCGGCAAGTGCCTTGATCTTGAGGAGATGGCCAACGCAGAATTGCCGCGCAAGGCCGGTGTTTGGCTCAAGTTCCGCCAGCATATTTTGTCGCGCCGACGGCAAGCAGTCACCACAGCTGGGAATCCTCCGCCCGCCTCACCGTTTCCATTGACGGCCACCGCGGCTCCGGCGCGACAAACGACCAAAGTCCGCAAGTTTTCGGCGTCTCGGCGAGCAGAGTCAGACAGCAGCATGGATTCCTCCTCCCACCAGCAGCGACAAAGCCGTTTTGTAGCCGGATTCCCCTTTGGATTCTGGCTCACGCGCGTCGTGATAGTCGTGACATCGGTGCTCTCGCTCCTGCTTCTCATCAACCTCGCGGTACCCAAAGACTACGGCTGGTTCATCCTGCTCATCGGCGGCATCGGCATGTTCCAGAATGGCGTACTGGCCGGGAGGGAATTGCCTCTTGAAGTGCGGAACCTCCCGCTGCGCAGGTGCGAGGTGTTGGGCGCCCGCAAGGTCATGGACGGGATCATGGATTTTGACTCGGCCTATCCTGGATTCGGGGCGTGTCTTTTGAGGGAGTTCTTTCCGGGGCCGTTGTACGAGGCTGAAGAGCGGTGGTGGAGGGGGGACTTTGAACCGTATGAGAAAGTGAGGATGGACGATGAGGCTACGAGGGGAACACCGAGGCGGCTTTTGCAGGCTGCGTTGGTTCAGGAGCATGGTGGCGAGGTGGAGAGGACAGATGGAGAAAGGGAAGGGGCAGTGGAAGCTGAGAGGAAGACTGTCGCAACGGCAAACTGCCCTTCACGTGTGACATAATATCCTTTTCTTTTCTCCTTGTCACTCTTTTGTTCTTTGATTTGATCAACACGAACATACAAGTCCATTCTCTACTTCTGACCCCGGAATACTGCCATATACGATGTTCAAGTAGGTACTTTTATTGGGCATTTTGTCACGCTACATGAGTCAAGGATTTCTAATCTTGGTCTAATATCCAAGATCCCTATGCTTTTATTGGATAATACCACAATGGACCGAGCTAATACCCTTCCCAGTTCTTGTATTCGACTGTCCACTTGTCAGAGACCAAGCTACCGGGAGCCTTGGGGTCCAACAGGATGGCCTTGGAGGCCTGATCATTGCGGAACTGCCATTGGAGATAGGCAACAGCGGCTTTGCCCTGCTTTCCGCCGTTGGTCGCCGCAAAGGTGCCGCCGTGGCCCGTGTCGAGACTGGCTTTGTAGGCTGGCAGACCAGCGTTGAGCAGCTTGTAGTCTTTCTCAACCTATGATTTACACACAGTCAGCAAGTGATGGTAAAAACACGAGAAATATGATAGGACAATGACCTACGTTGGGGTATCCCATATCCTTGGGTCCACCAATGAACCAGGCAACAGGGACCTTGATCTCCTGCAAGAGATATCTCTTCTCGTCCTGGAAGATGCCAATGTTGAACATGATGATGCGCTTAACGCGCTCATCATGGTAGGCGCTGGACATGGCCTCAAGACCGCCGCAGCTGTGGCCCATGGTTGCGATGGCGCTGGTGTTGACCGACCCATACTTGGCCGCACCTCCAGACGTGGCCCAGTCCAGCGAGGCCTTCATGTCCGAGACCATGGACTGCGACGCGCCCGTCTTGCCGCCAGCGATACCATCGGCCGCAATGACGTATCCGTGGCTGGCAATCTCGATCAAGAGGTTCTTGTGCGATGTGGGATCTGTGGCGCAACCACCATTGCCCCAGGCCAGGATGGGCATGGTCACGTTGGCTGGAGGAGGTGTCTTGGGGGCAAAGATGGTGTGCTTGCCGAGCTTCGGGTCGGTGAAAGCTTGCGCGGGATAGGGCCCGGAGCCTGATGTGGCCTGTCCAGACCGTGGGCTCTCAGACCCGGTCGCGCCAGGGTTGTTTCCAACGCGGGCCAAGTAGGTGCCAAGATCCGAGAGGGAGATGCAGAAGATGCCGCCAGCAATGGTGTCATCTCCGGTGGCAGGGAAGTAGCCCGGCTTTGGCACAAACTGTCCGCCGCTTTGTCGGGTGCATATCTGCGGGATGGCAGCAACACTGTGAATAATAGTTAGCTATCGGAACTGCCCACGGGTCTCGGACGTTTCAATGCACGGTACGTACCTGTTGGCTGCCAAGGCAGCGAGGACGACTGAAGTGAAAATCATGTTGGCTGTCCCAGGCTTCTCGAGGAACTGTCAGATATCGGCAAACAACCAACATGAAGCGGCGGATGAGAAATGCAGAAACGTATAAATAAGCCAGTGCCTCCTGGTTCATCTCAGCCGTCGACATGCCGTTCCTGACAGCCGCATCGCCAATAGCCCAAGCCCCATACTCAGCGAGAAACAGAGCCTCTGGGTCCCGGCTTCTCACTCGTGGAAATTGCAGCGGACATATTAAACACTACCTGGGTCTCTAGCTGACCGGGTTGGCATCACTTCCCAATTGGGCAGTCATCCAGATCTGCTCCGTACCACTAGGCCAATTTACCAAGATTTAACCGCAGGCGATCTCCAGTGCTACCAAGACATGCCGAACTAACGCAGAGGCGTTCCAACCGGCGTAACCGTCCTCAAAGCCCCTCCCAGACTCCTGGTATTTGCTCAATGCCGTCCCCAATGCCGAAGGCGATAGCCGAGCCATGAATCTACCTTGGCTTCCTGCCTCTCCGCCCTTTGCCCCGTTCTTTGCCATGGTGATCTTGACCAGTATATTAGAACGGGTATATACGATAGACCATGATCTACATTTTTGATTGGTGACAATGCACTCACCTCCGCACTTGATGACCATTGTGGATTGTTACTGGTTTTGATGCCATGTCCGAGTGACTTTTAATTACTTTTCTCTTTGACGTATTTCCTCTACTTTACATCCGCACAGTTACCACTGCAATCACAGGACCCGTTTATTCGGGTGGTAATTTTTTGATATCGACGAGAATGGTGTCAAAGGCCTTCATCGTCGGCGGCCTGGCAGCTGTCGCAACACCTGCCCTCGCGGTGCTCGACCCGACCTCCGGTCTCCCGATCCCGACACTGACCAAGGACTTCCACTTGGAATGCGACCTCAATCCCAAACTCGGTCTGGGTTCTGGCCCAGGTGATACTCTCTGGAATTGGATCAGCTTCACTGGAGGGGTGTGGAACGCGACATGGGGGAATGGGACCATTGAGGTGAGACTCTTGCTTTCTTCATTTTGTCTTGTCAAGGTCCACAAACTAACAATGCGAAATCACAACAGCTCGGCGGCCACGACTATCAATACGTCCTCCCTGAACTAGCTGCAAAGCTCGACACGCGCTACCTCCTCAAGACATCCGACGCAACACCAGCATACATCCAGATCAAGACGGATGGATGGAGAACCGGCCCACCCGAAGTCCTCCGCGATCTCAACGACCCCGTCAAGGCCGACAGCGTCGATCCTTCGTTATACAAGTTCCGCCTGTACATCAACATGAATACCGGTGACCCGAGATACAACCATGTGAATACCACCATGTGGGTGGCGAGCGGGATGCGCAAGGGCGCCAAAGTTATTTACGATGCCTATCAGATTGGCTAGGAGGATTGCCATGAGGCAGGGCTGAGACTCTGAACAATGTCAAATATTCAATAACCTCTGACCAAGGGAACAGAAACAACAGTTGGTGGGATATATCACTACCCTAGTATAAAACGTAGATGCTGATATTTCTCCTCAAATTGGTGAAGCTCCTACTGGTAATATTTGTGTATGCAATATGATCTTGGTTCTTGGTCAAACTATGCCATGTCTGGATATTAACACGTCATAGGAGCGGGTAGGACCCTATGAGACATTGTACCACGTGTTCGGAATTTGGTGCAAGCACGAAGCTATAACAAGCAAACTTGTGAGAGAATCCGAGTTTGTGAGACAGGGAACAGGTTACGCAAGCTCCATGTCAGAGTTATTACGTATGATCGACAAGACATTGATCTGTTGCTTGAAGTAGAGTGTGATGTATGATTGAGGGAGTGGTTTGCACTGGACCCCCTGGACGGGGAATGTATTTCGGTGGACTTGAAAGTTGAAGACTGATACAAAATATTGTGCCCAGATTACATGTACCCATAACTCGTATCTCGCACCATGACTTTAGCTCAGCTCAACATGCAGAACCCACCGGCACACCTCTTGGGCGGTTACTTTCGCATCATCCTCGCTGGCATTATAAGCCTTCTTGTCCGACTCCCAGATGAGCTCCGTGATCTTGGCGTCTTCCTCTTTGACCTCTCCAGCATCAGTCAGGGGAATCTTGATCTTGAGCTCGACAATCTTGTGACCGGTCCAGCTCCGATGCATGTGAACGGTGGCGTTTCCTTCGGTGTCGGGGCCGTCGGCGTAGATGAACCACTTGTCTTCCATTGCCTGGGGTTCAAAGCCGTTGAGGAGCTTTGTGAGCGAGGCGTGCGGTACTGTCCTCTCCCACTGAACGGGTTTAGGCTGCACGAAGGGGTTGTGCTTCCACTGCGAGGCGGTTACGCGGGTGCTTGAAGGGTGGCCTTTCTGGCCATATGCAGACCAGTGACGGAGGGCATCCATTTGGGGTGATTGAGCTAAATAAGCCAGAGATGTTGGCTTGCGACTGTTGAGTTGTTGGGAAAGACTCTTGTGTTTGCGAAAATGACCGATACAAGCTTCAATGACCGGACTCTTGTACTTGTAATTGTCGAGCAAAGATGATGCTCCAGCTGAAGACCCGCTCTGGGCTTTTGCTGCGCCTCCGAGAATCAAGAAGGAGTCATCGCCGAAGGGTACATGTGACGCCGAGTGCCAAGCTCTTGGCATGAGCTATACTGGATTTGGATGCCCTCAGGAAGATAAATACCGAGCACTTCGCTCACTTCATTCTCGTGTGCTCTTTTCTCTCTGTGGTACCCAATATGATCATTCATTCTTATCACCACTCTACTCGCGTGATAGTACATGTCTATAGCTCCGTTCGGTTAGTAAAGAGCTAATTAGTGACTTTTGGGGTCAATAGTAGGACATAAACTTCTGACCTGCTGCACCTGTGTGGCTGTGACTGAGATCGGCAACGAGACAACCCAAACCTGGGGGCAATCTGTCTCAGAGTGCGAGAGGTCTTGCCGACACACCTCATGCATTAACTTTCCGCGCAGTTGAGGCGTTCCTTGGAGTTATCCAAACTCTCTGGGGGCCGGGGGCTGGGGCTGAGGGCTGGAAAATGCTTATGCTATTCAGCTACGGCAGTGGCGTTTCAGTTCAATCTACCTATTTCCCGCCTATAAGAATGCGCATTCAAGACCTTCGACCGATGGGTAGCATGCGTAACCTCGCACAGCTAAGCGGTCGGCAAAGAAAGCAACCACCTATAGACCATAGTTGAGGCGCAGTCACCTTGTGTAATTAGGTAGCTATCTTGGTTTTATAATACATATCATTGCTCGTAATATATCTCTATACGCCTCTCAGCGTTAAAACTCACTTTCTGTCATACATAGTTATTTTAAACCGCGTAATATAGTAACTTAGGGGGAATAAACATAGTATTATAGCTCGCTAAGGTCAAAACCCTTAAGATAGGTAGAATATACTATAACGTTACTTATAGTAGGTTATTCCTTAGAGAAAGGGTATATACCTGTACTACCTAGCCGAGATACAGAAACCAATAGCCAGTAGTTAGCATTGGCAGTGGCTTGGCTACTTAGCGCTTAGCACACCCGGAACACATATTCTTTCCCTTGTCATTAGTCTCTAATCTCCCACATATAAGCTCCATCACTGTCCTAGTCCCTCTCCCTTAGTTCATTTGGAGACATCGGCGCTCATGTCCGAACAACAGACACTCATTGGACGGGCAAGTCCAACAGAGTCCAGCCCACAACAGTGGACTGCAGTCAGTCATAGTGCAAAGTCTGCGCCGGCAGCAGGGACAATGGCAGTCACTGCTGAGCCGTCTAACTGGTGGTGGTGGTGGGAACTTGCAGGTGCTGCCCTGAGTCTTGCCAGCATGTGTCTTATCATTACTATCCTCGCTCTAGTCGGTGACAAACCGCTATCAGCCTGGCCTCTGTCCATTCAACCGAACTCGGCAATATCGATTTTGACAACCGTGGCAAAAGCGACAATCATGATGGTGGTGGCGTCTTGTATAAGTCAGCTCAAGTGGAGACACATGCTACTTCAACCCCAACCGCTGCATCATCTTCAGATTTTCGAGGATGCTAGTCGTGGACCTTGGGGTGCTGCTGTCATGCTGTTTCGGGTCCCGCTGAGGTTGAGTTCCGTCCTCGGCTGGGCCCTGGCACTGATCACAGTAGCCGGGCTGGGAATCGAGCCCAGCGCGCAAAATATACTCGACTTCCAGATAAAGCCTGTCAATTTGACCAATACTACGGCAGAAATGTACCTTGCTCGCCAGTACGTTTCCAAGGCCTTTCGTCAGGAAGAATACGGCAACAGTGAGTTTGCCATGCAGCTTTATATTCAGAACCCTGAGCTCGATATAGAGAGCCAAGCGGCCGGAAACCGACATGAGTAGTAACTAACTATCATCAATAGACCTTAACCGAGCAGTTACCAGCGAACTACCCCATTTCCAAGCCGTGGTGCTGAACGGCATGTCAGGCCAAGTCCTACCCCCCAGTTTCGTCTGTCCCGCGCCAGCAGTGAGCTGCACCTGGCCGTCTTTCACATCGCTCGGCATCTGCGTCACTTTTCGCAACGTTACGGAAGGTGTAGACCGCAACTGCACAAACCCAGACTCCAATTACCGCCAAAGCTGCAGGTACCACAACATCTCAGGCTGGCAAGAGGACGACACCAAAACAGGGGACCGAGACCAATACCGCCCTACATTAAACTACACAAGCCCAGGCGACAGCAGTGGCCTTGCCCAGAAAACCCAGACACTGTACACAACCTACGGGACAACAGGCGGTCGTTTCGGCGGCCCGTGGCTGATCCTTCGACACGCCTCCTCCAGCTGGCCCGGAGGATGGGGTTACTACTCACCACCCTGGCCTGAGGTATTCACCGCCAATTTTGCCTGGTGCGAACAAACCTACAGCGGAATCGGCACTGCAGATCCGGTCACAAGCGGTAGACTCGTCAACGGAACTGTCACTTCCAAACCTCTATTTTACCGTCTGGGTGCCAATGACACTCTACTGGGCAGCTACGCTGTCGGCTACAGCACTGCCGACAACTCCTCGACCTACCATCTCTCTTACCCCGCCGAAATGGGACTGCAAGAGTACCTCTCGTCCGTCCTTGAGATGTCAGCTTTTGATTATCTTCGCAGCTCGTCCAAAATGTCAGGCGCAGCCATCGACGCGGCCATGAATCTCAACTTCGTCCTCAAGTTGGCGCCTGATCTAGAAGTCGTGGCACAGAACCTGGCCAATACACTGACGAATCTCATACGCAATAGCAACGACACGGGAGGAGGTGACAATGCACTGGCAACAACGGTCACTGGTACCGCGTTTGGAAGAGAACAGTTCGTGATTGTGAGGTGGCAGTGGCTGATACTACCAGTCCTAGAAACGGTTCTGGCGTTGGTGTTGCTGGTGATAAGTATCGTTATTACGTCTGGTAGTGTTGACACCGGTTCAGTCGGCTCGGGAGTTGGAGGAAAAGGGGCGCAACAACAGCCACAGCCACAGCTAAAAGATTCTGTCTCGGCCTATTTGCTGTATCCGCTAAGTGGCTGGACTGAAGATGAGATCAAGGTTGGTGGGAGACAGACGGGCGGGAAGTTGGAGGGTTTCGCTGCTGGTATGAAAGCTAGATTTGCCATGGATGACGCTGGCAGGTGGAGGTTTTGGAGGGCTTGAACAGCATGGGGGTCACGGGGTGCGGATATCTGAGTATGGATCGGTTCGGTGGTTGACAGATACCATTGCTCGTTGAAAGCCGTTCCAGAGTCACAGTGGGCATATGGTGGAGAAATCTCGGAAATTGTCGTGTCTAGCTGTCAATTTACCATTGTATAGGGTTGGAGAGGAAACAAAAGAACAATAAGTCATGTATTCGCCCAAGCCATAGCCCTGCTGTTCTCGGGCTGTAGGGTAACGGGCCTACGCAGGCAACGACAGCAGCCTGACGTCCCTCGCAAACGTACTTTTGCCCCCACGGTTGATAAATAGCACAATGACCCACATCAGCCAATCGATCATGACACTCTTGAACGACGACCACTCGCTTGCATCTCCCCACAGCGCCACCGTCTCCTTGTATGTTTGAGCAATAACATCCCTCCTCAGGCCCTCATAGTCGTCGAACAACTTCTTGACCGACCTCTCCCCTCGTCTACTCAAAACGTGCGCAAGCAACACGGCATCCTCGATCGCAACGCCCGTGCTCTCGCCCATGGGCGGCATAGCATGCGCAGCATCACCCAACAACAGTATCCGTCCCCTGGACCAGATTCCTCCAGGTGGGAGCATAAAAACGGGAAAGAAGAACCATTCTTCGCATTTAGCAACAAGTTCGTCCAGGCCTACCAATTCCGATCCCGAAAAACGATTCAACAGATCCTGCTTGAGGATTTCAGTCTCGGCGCCGGTAGCCCGCCGTCCGTCCTTTGAAGCCTGGTCTTTCCACACTTCGGCCGTGTCATTCAGCACGGCCGCGATATAGAGCTTTGTTTTTGATGGCTCGCAAAATGTTGTGAGCAGAGAACCTTTCGGGCCCATGGTCATGGAACTGTCTTTCACGGCCGGCTGTCCATCTCTGAGCAAGACCCCCGCATCGCCGGGCTTGTCCACCGTGACATAACTATACGCTCCTCCACGGCCTGAGTACCTTTTCTCTCGCGCTGGATCGACATATGTACTTCGCACGAACGAGTGAATCCCATCGCAACCCAGCAAGACATCACCTTCCAGGATCTTTCCATCCGGCTCGCCGTTCTGAAAATACGAGACTTTAACGCATCCCTCCGACGAGCCTGCACTACCAGATTCCTCGATTTTCGTGACCTTGACGCCATACCTTATCGATACCCTCCCCGCCTCACTCTGTTCAGAAGTTTCCAGAACCTTCCGTGCCATGGACTCCACAACATCATGTCTCGCCACCCGCAGAGAGTCAAAATCAGGCCACATCTTCCCGAGGGAGACGCCCGAGCGATGGGAAAGAAAGTCAATACCCGAGACTTTACATCCTAGCGGACGGAGTTTCTCGCCTACACCGAGAGCGTCGAGATATCGCAGGGCGAGGGGAGTGAGGTTGATTGCGCCGCCTAATTGGGTTCCTGTTTCGATATTTGGGCGGAGTTCGAGGATTGTTATGCAGAAAGGGGCAAGGGACTCGGAAGAGCGATTGAATTTGGACTCGGATTGTTGTTGTTTGTGGAGGGCAAGAGCTGCTGCTAGACCGGCTGGACCGGCGCCGATGATGATGACGTGCATGTTTCTTTTTTTCACTGTATTGTCTTTACAACTCGAAGTTTCCGACAAGAGGTTGCTGATGACAGCCTTGTTCAAGTCAGGACGCTAAGGATACTAGCAAGAAGACGTAAAGACAAGAAAGCCGGGGTCTCATCTTTGATATACATCGTGCATGTCGTTGAAGCGCATTCGTAACCACATCTGGTAACCTGCGCTGGCGTGACGTTTACAGCTGTTGGCGTCGTCACCACCTCGCATTGGAATCCGAGATGCAGCTGAGTGGCGCCAAGGATTCTCGAGACCCGATTGGGCGAGCTTGGCCGTTTTGATTGGTCGATGGTTCGGCCGCATCTTGCACAGTGACAGGGTATGGTGCCACACCTTTACGTGTGTGCCAATGTGGCAACAACTACTGCACCCACCCAAAATATACGCACAACCACCACCACCAGCATCAACATCAAGACATCAAATCCAGTCAAATCCAGTCAGTTCAGTCAATTCAGTCAGTTCAGTCAATTCAGTCAAAGCCAGTCAATTCAGTCAAAGCCAGTCAGTCCAGTCAAAGCCAGTCAGTCCAGTCAAAGCCAGTCAGTTCAGTCAAAGCCAGTCAGTTCAGTCAAATCCAGTCAATTCAGTCAAATCCAGTCAATTCAGTCAATTCAGTCAAATCCAGTCAATTCAGTCAATTCAGTCAAATCCAGTCAGTCCAGTCAAAATCAGTCAAAGCCAATCAGTTCAGTCAAAGCCAATCAGTTCAGTCAAATCCAGTCAGTTCAGTCAAATCCAGTTAATCCAGTCAAATCCAGTCAATTCAGTTAAATACAGTTAAATCAGTCATATCTAGTTAGTTCAATTGAATCCAGTAAGTCCAGTCAGTTCAGTCAAATTCAGTCAGAAGTGGTGTGCACGGACGATTTTATAGGCAGTATGTTTGAATTGTTGCCACATTGGCACAGACGTAAGCCTGTAGCACCATAACAGGGGTCAAAGTTCGGCAAAACGTCACGAACAAGCTCTCTTACCTTGAAAGGTTGTATGTGCTTTGCGAACAGATCATGAAATATAGTGTAGGCTGCTATCATGAAGATTACGTAGGCCGTTCAAGAATTTCCAGGAAAGAGGTCAAAGTGCTTGACTGGAGACGTTAGCAAGCTCTAACATCAACGGGCGGGAGGGTAAATTGTAAATGAGTGGCAAAATGAAAGTTTCTCGACGGCATGCACATTTGGGTGGGGACAAAATCATCCCAGATCAGTGGCCAGCTAAGCGTGAGGAGTATGGATCCTGCGGTCTCCCGGACGGTGGCAGAGAAACTCATTGTGGGAACAAGCTTTGGGTACCTATACTGTCAGAGAAAATGTTAGATGGTTGCCCTCTTCCTGGTGTGGAGACTGTTTTGGTGGCTGATTTGGCTTTGTTTCTTCCTTTTTCTTTTGCCTGCGGTATCAGTGCTAACACAGCATATAGTTTTCTTTTGAAGTGATGTTTTACAAGGTTTAGGTTGGGGAATAAGCTTCAGCCTTATGGGTCACACTCTCAGGCGAGATGCCCACGACCTATTAATAGCATGTAGCTGCTCCACAACTAGACTTCGTGTTGATAGAGCCAAGCTGAAAACTCTTTATGGCCATAGAAGTTTTTGTTATGATCTCCTGACTTGAACAGCCTTTCTGCACTCACGAGACGAGGCCATGAGATATTTTGACTGGGGCAAGTGAGAAACCCCCTTATTCTGCCGCATCAGTCGCAGGTGGTCTCAGCTCTTTGAGTGAATATTGCATGTGGCTTTTCCCTCTCAAACCAGAGGGTAAGTTCAGGATTGCGATCGTGGCTGATCATGCGTCTTGCAGATTTTTCAAGATTCAGGTTACCAAAACTTAGAAATTGAGTTCAGCAGTACACAGTGTACATACCTATCTACCAGATACGCTTCTCTGGAGCAGTGTAGCATGCTGAGTTTTGCTGGTAATGCTCAAACCCATAGCCACAAAGTTAATATCATTGCCCGAGTCTTGGAAAACATGTATAAAAACCCCATGGCTGCTCGACTCTCGGGTTTTCCGCTGTCTGCTTTCCTCACACCACCAGCTCCCTTCCACCACAGCCAACATCTCAGGCCACCAAGTTCATTAAAGTCTATTCACAAACAAGACTATCTACATTCCCCATCGCTTCACCAACTGGACAAAGATCTTCTCGCCATCGGTTCACCAACTGGACAAACATATTCTCGCCAAACTAGCATCAACTCAACCACATTTCTACTCAACACGTTTCATCATGACCGTCACAGCTCTTCAGAACGATACCCCGGCCGCCGCCGTCAAGACCTTCCTGCCCAGACTCGCCTTCGGCATCGAAATCGAGATCATGCTCAGCCCCAGACAGGAAAGCATGGTTGAGGGCAATAGGTTCCGATCAATGCTGCTTGAGCACGGATGGAAAGACCACATCGTATCATCGCCTGAGTTCTGGACCGAAAACACACTCCAGCAACAAAACAGATCAGCCATGCGGCACGCGGTGATCCAGGCCCTCCAAGAAGAAACAGCAATGAAGGTCAGGCATGGGTGGGACTACTCAGATGCCGACTATCAATACGACGAGCGGTACGCGGTTTGGTCCGTGTGCCACGAGAGCCTCCCGGAGCCCCCTGGATTTTGGACCATGGAGATTGTCTCTCGGGTTTTGAGCACCGAGGACGACTGGCCGGCCGAGATCGAGCGAGTATTTGACGTCCTGACCAAATACTGCCACATCCGGACAACCTCGAAATGCGGCTTCCATGTGCATGTCTCGCCGGGAACAACCATAAAGTACACAGACGAGCAACTGCAGGCCATCTGCAAAGGCCTGACACTTTTCGAGGTGGCCACGACGGCGGTCCTGCCCGGGAACCGGAAAAACAACCCCTGGGCGCAATCCAACGTGGTCAACAGCTACCACCCCCTTGTCGGCGACGAAAGACCGATAATGGCCGTATTCAGGGCCATTCCCACCCAGTCTTGGGCTCCGGTATTCCAAATGCTGGACACGCTCAGCTGTCACGGGCACAAGCAGGGGCTAGAGGTTTTGCAGGCCAGCTGTAAATCAGTAGGGTGGAATTTCCAGGGGTTGACGGCTCATGGAGATGGAACTGGGACCATCGAGATCCGAAGGCCGCCCGGTGTTGTATCCGCTGCCCAAGCCAAGCACTGGACTGCGCTTGTGCTGGGTCTTTTCTCCGAGGCTCTGTCTACCAACTGGGCGGTGGAGGAGCAGCAGTTGGTCAACAGGTTCGATCACCCAAGCATCCAGGAACTTGGCGACTTTGTCACTCGAGGTCTGGAGCGACTTGGGCCTTGCAACGAAAATGCCCTGGTCAAGGAATGGTTGAAGGAAGACCACTCCGAGGCACTGACAGAGGACGAGCAGGAGAAGCTCACCCTTGAATGGAGGGAAGAAAATGACAGACAGGTCAAGGAATGGAGTGCCAAGGGCCTTTTGCCTGAGGAATGGATGACTGGGGACCGTTCAGCTCCTGCCGACGACGACTGCAGATCCGACCAAGACGACGTCGTGAGCCTAGATGAGTCAATCTCCACCCTAAGCAGCCAATTCCAGAGCGAATATGAGTGGGATACTCCTGAAAACAGCTGGGGGAAAAGCGAAACCGACTGGGAGGTGACGGATACTGACGGGGGCGGTATCACGGTTTTGGAAGATATCAACTGGTCAGTTCAAAGTTGGGAAACGTTTGCACCTGCAGTCTCGGTTGGGGGCGATTCATATTGGTGAAGTGTCAGTGACTGGCAGGCAAGAATACAGTCAATCCAGTCAATCCAGGGCTGGATTGACTGGATTGACTGTATTGACTGGGTTGACTGGGTTGACTGGGTTGACTTTAGCACCATAGGCAAGGGAGAGAAAGTGTAAGGACTCTACGGGCAAGACAAGTCTTTTGAAGCAGCTACTAAGCAAGCAATGTATCGGAAGGACTTTTGGATGTTTTCTGTGAAGAATACTAGTTATGATAGAGAGATACCCCAACCCAATAGTGTCATGGGCTTTTACGACTTTTGTACAAATTGGTATTATCCCTGCATAGATCGGTGACAATACCATCATTAAAACTCACAACACCATCACCTCAACCTTCTTTATAAGTGACAAGTTCTTGCTGGTCACTCTGTTCCCGATCTTTCAGAATCACACGACTCCTGACCAATGACTGGCTGCCAAGGGACGATTTGTGATCAACAATCAGAACGCGGAGGAAAGGCACCGAGGCCGCCATGATAGTCACGGCCGACTCGACTGTTCCCCAAATAACGAGCTCGCTTTCGTAGTCTATTAAAACGATGTGTCAGCAAGTTTAGTACTCAAATTCAATGTCATCAACACTCGAATAGAAAAGAAATGATGCACAAACATGTAAAATCTCCGCTGGATAGATTGTGCAGTTGAAGGACCTTGGCGATCGCTCCCAGTCCAGCACTAGTGACATCAAATAGTTGTTAGCCTTTCTATCCAACATACAAGACTCACTTTGTAGACTGAACATGGTGGCTATGTAGACTTACAAAACACCCATACTCATGGCAACAACCACGCCAATCTTCTCCTTGAGCTCCATCTGCAGGTTCCAGATCAAGTAGGTTGGGAGAAACGATAGCGCAAAGTCGACAAAGGCAGAATAGACTATCAACCAAGGAATATTAGGCCAGTGTTAATTTTCATTTCCTTTGTCGACGTCTACTAACCTCCCGAAAACAATCCATATTTGGCATTGACACCAACATCCCAGCACCACCCTTCTAGCTGCGGTCTCCAGTTCTTGGCCACGGGCGTACACTGCGCCCAGATGAAGATGGCACTGAGGCCGAGGAAGATGTTCATGGTGATGAGGAGGAACCAGATCGTATACGACATGCTCCTTGAGTCTGGGGAGCAGAGACGTAGTAAGGTGACGCCAAACGATGTCTTGCTGAGCATTGCCGCTATTATCGACAAGGTGCCAGAGACATTTCCGCTAAGTGCGAGGGTGGTAAGAAAGGCGCGGTCGACGTTCCAAACGTGCTGGCCTTCGCCGAAGCGGACGACTTTGACCGTTATCAAAGGGATATCGACTGTCTGGAAAGTCTGTGCCCTGTCAGACATGTATTACGGAGTGTTTGTAATGGTGACGGACTTACCCAGGCCGTGATCAAGATGTAATCGTCCCACCAAAGCTTCCGAGATCTCTTGTGTTTGCAATAGATCCGGAGAGCCAGCATGATACCGGAAAGCACCTCGACGGTCCAGCATGTTGCTAGGATCTTGACGGCATAGCTGTCATGCCTTTGGCTGGGGCTCAAGTTGTCGCCTGTCGGGAGACCTTGTATCTGGTTTCGGGGAAGGATAAACATGGTGACGAACAGCCATAGACTATATTCTCGAATCTGGGAACGTTGGGAATACCAGCAGTGGACCCATTGGACATGTTGAGGTATATAACCCAAGCATCCCTCCAAATCGTGGGGGCAGGACCGAAAGCCTGCAGTAAACATGTATGAAGAAGCTTGTTTCTTGCGGGATCATACCCATCATTTACATGCCGCACCTCCCAGATTTATCGCTCTTTCCTACTGGACAGCCGTAAATATTTGTCTCGAGCAATGCCGCCTCTATGCACCCCGCCGCTCAATACAGGTCCAGGTAGATGACCATAGGGGCACCAAAAATCGGGCTTTTACTGTGCCCCCTGTGCCATTGTGACCTTGAATGCGATAGGGCACCCTGGCGGCATTGTCCTGCACCGGTCCCGTACGCCCTGTGCCGCGCCTGTGAGCATCAGAGGTCCTACACCCTCTCGCTGCCCATTCCAAACACCACCACAGGGCGATGGACATGAGCTGAGAATGCAGGTCATAGTTTGTGTGTGATCACCACTGCATCGTCATATATATACCAAATATTGAAAAAGGGTATGTCAGGACTACAGCTGTATGATCCCTAATTAGGTTCTAAATGGATATCTCCACTAACGGGTATATAAGAGACGCAGGTATCGACTGATAATACAAACCCACTTGCTGCTGGTCGATCCGTTTCACCGCAACCTATAACGTCCTACAAGTGTATGTGCAGGAAAGGCGCAGCCAAAAACGATGCCGGCCACGGCCTACGACCACCAAAAGAAACGCAAGGTGACTCTGCCTACTATGACTGACAAGAGTATGGCTTTTGCCCAAGTAGTGTGTTGGTGTCCCGGCAAGCAAATATAAGACATCTCGTAAAAAACACAATCTCCAATCAAGCCTTGAACTCCAAGCCCCGGGGCATACCATCCCGCCCTTGCCATGCCCTCTGCCATTGCCCTTGTTATGCCAAATAATTCAACCACACATCCTTCCAACCATCGCTCACATGACAATACACCAGTTCCACGGCCACCGGTTACTCGTCAGCTCTCGATACTCGGCCTCAGTCTTCTCCTGCTTCACCCTCGTGCAGTGCAGATCCTCCCTCAGCCGATCCAGCTCGCGCTTGAAGGCAATGATCTCCTCCTCGCGACTCATCTCTCTCTTTTCCACCGCGCGATGCTCCCTCTCGCGCTCTTGGCGGACTTGTTCATCCCGTGTAGCCTGGGCGTCTTGCAGGCTTGCCAATTCAGATGCAATCTTGGACAGCTGCTCTTCTAGAAGCGCAGTCTTGGCTTCGTAGAGTCGCTGTTGTTCTTCGAGTGACGCCTTGAGGACTTCCCCCGCCGACGTCTCATGGAGGGCCTTTCCCTCTTCGGCAATCTCTTCTTGGATTTGGAGTGTTATTCCCTCCTGCTTGGAGTCCAAGCTTGACTGAGTGATGATGTGCTCGAGTATTTTGGTCGCAGATGCAGCACCATCGTCTTGTCTCAGCACCGAACAGCCATGCTCCACGAGGCCCGCCCAAAAATCGGGACTCGTCTTGAGCTCGGCCTCTCGCTCTTCTGCTTTGCTTTGGTCGGGAACGGTGTCCCACATTGTTGTGGCGAGGACGACCGAGGACAAGCGGTCGGTCCCGCAGAGCTCGCGGAAGAGGTGGATGTTCTTGACGCCGGAGCCGCCGACGCGGTTGTCCTGGATGCGGTGCAGGTAGACGATACCGGCCAGCTTTACGGACGCATCGTACGAGTGGTGCAGCCAGAGGGCGATCTCTTTGAGGATGTCCGTGTCTGTGCGGTTGGTGTCGTCGAAGCCGGGCGTGTCGATGAGGTAGATGGTGCGGTCGGAGATGGTGGCTGGGTGGATGCTGAGTGTTGACGTGCCTTTGTGTGGTAGTCCTGGTTAGCAGAGGATACTGTGTACAATCATGGGAGGGAACTGACATGATTCAAGATCATCTCCGACAATGGCCGTGTCAGAAAAGTAGGATATAAAGGTGCTCTTCCCGACGCCGGTGAGGCCCATGACCGCAATGACGGTGTCTTCTGGTCTGTCGTGAGAAGTGGCAGCTGATTAGCACTGGGTCACTGCACCGAGTACTCAAGCTTCATATGACCTACCCTATATCAGGTACTGCGGGCTCTGATGACGAAACATCATTTTCCGTTGACCAAAGCGAATTGGCCGGAGCCTGCTTTGAAGGACCCTGTCCCATGTTGTGGATGGTGCAGTTGGAGCTTGAAAAGTTGAAGGTGTGCAGACCGGATACTATGGGGCTTGGAACAAGTAAGGGGGGTGAGGGCAGAGGATATCACCAAATTCGATTCTTTATTATATCCAAGCGGTCGCTTATCACATGCAATCTCATGCCAGGCCTTGTTTGATGTCTGGTGTCTGCTGTCATCCTTGCAGTGGCGCGTTGGCCGTTGATGCCACATCGCCAGCGAGTGCAGCCATCACGAAGGAGGCGGACAAGCATCAACTCTTGCATGTAGCGCATTGTTTCAGCAAACCCTAAATCTTGTAAGTTGGCGTGAAAACTCCCAAGAACAAAGCACGAAACCGACTGCCCATGTTATCTCCGAGTGCCCAATTCGCCCCAATTATTAGCTGGCGTGTGCCACAACAGACTCTGGATTGGGTATCGAACCACGTGTTGCATGCCCCAGCCTAACTGTCAACGATCGGCCCCGAGCTAGCAAGCCTGTATCGATCTGGATGCAACAGGTGTGGGGCGTTGGGACCTGACAAGTTCGCCGTTATCTCGACCTATCATCAGCTTGAGGCCCGACAAGATCCATATCGGGTTTCAGGTTCGCCATGGCAAGCCTAATTGGTCAGGTATCAATAGTTTGGCCAAGTTTCCATGGTATCAACATGGTTAACATTCTTCGCAGCACAAGACCCAAAAGGATGACAACCCAAGGGACGCTTTAACCGAATGGCTTGCATATGTCCTGCCCAGGGTCGAGATATCACAGAAACAGCAACATAAGGGGCTCACCGGCAAGTTCACCGAGAATGTTATTGCCCACCAGCCCCCTTGAGTAAGCTCGTCTTGGCTGACTCGAGTGTAGGGAAGATGTCGGATTTGTTCTGCTCATGGGACTGACAGGGTCAGGGAAGAGCACCTTTATATCGCGCTTGACCGGCCAGCCACCCCAAGAGACAGGTATAGGACACGGCTTAGCATCCAGTCAGTCGCCTCCATCCATTGCCGAAACAAGGATCACAGAAAAGAGCTGACCATTCCGCAATCCGTGACTTCAAACAGAGACCGTCGATCTCACCTGCTACACGGCACAGTACGACCAAACCCGCATAATCCGCCTCATCGACACGCCCGGCTTCGACGACACAACCCGCTCCGATACCGAAATTCTCCATTCCATCGCCTCTCATCTCGCTACTCTGCACCGCGCTCGTCAGCATCTACTCGGCATCATCTGCCTCCACCGCATCACCGATGTGCGCCTATCGGGGACCGCCATACGCAACTTTACCATCCTGAAGAAGCTATGCGGCCCAGAAAACTACCACAAGATCGTGCTCGCTACAACTATGTGGAGCGATGTTGCCGCGCTGGACAACAGCGAGCAGAAACAAGCTGCTCTCTTGCGAGAGGAGCGGCTGTCCAAGTACTGGCATGATCTGTTCCAAGGACGCAGCCCAATGGTCCCGTATGTCGACGACGGGGAGAGTCAGGAGGAATCTGCTCGGAGGACTGTTGGGTTTTTGATCAATAACAGACAGCGCAATACAGCGACGAAGGTCTACTACCAGCCACTGCAGATCCAACACGAGATGGTCGACCGTGCTATCCCTCTAGAGGACACCGAGGCAGGCCGGTACGTCCGTGGAGAGATAATATCAGCAAACAGGACGCGCCTCGATCGCGAGATTGCTGAGCTGGAAGAGGCGGTCATTAAAGCACGGCGCGAAGCTGATGAAGCGCTCAGACGGACTGGTGCGAAGGCTGGTCCAGGCCCGAGCAGCACTATTCGCCAACTAGCTGCGAGGCAACAACAGCAACATCAAGGAGAAGACGGAGAGCAGTTGGACACGTGGATGCAGAACATACTGCCCAGGTTAGTAACCACACGCCTGTTGGGCCTGCAGTTTTGGCCACCTCGTCCTCGTCCTCGTCCTCGTCTGAAAGCTAGTAGCAGGACCGCGAGGTATAGCCCCTATCGGTACAACGGTTCTAACAGGCTCCTGCGTCTTCGTGCCGGTAGCACGAGTAGTATCGGTCGCTCTACCGGGATGATCAGGGATTTCTTTGGGTCCATGTTCAATGTTGGTAATAGCAACAGCGGCAGCGGCGAGAACCTTGACGGCAACAACAAGCAGAATGTCGCACCCCTGAACTCGAGTTCGACCTCTGATTTGGGGTATTAGACTGTCGAGTGTCTTAATGAAAAGTTCCTTAGCCAAGAGCATAGCAACGATATTGACTGAGATGATTTACAGTTTGGTTTCCCCGTATACAAAACTCCTCATTGTGGCCAGATACAGACACAATCTTCAATGCTACGTAGTTCCATTCCTTCTACCACCGAGTCCATGTATTGGTCAAAATGAGGATTGCAATTAAACTGTACCGCATTTACAAAGTGCAGCCGTCTGTAAGCAGCTGATTCATCAGAGCCCCTCTGACTACCTACCATATTGGGAATACAATACACTACCGATACCGGGTTTTCTCAACCAAATGAGCTGTACAATCCGTACACGCCAAGATCCCAGGTATTTCAGCCCAATGCCCAGACCTTTTACTATATTAATATGAACCATCGTCTTAGTCAGATTCGCCAAGCCTGTGAGCTTCTTAACATCGTGTATACATCTCGTTCGGTTGAAAACCCGGTACATATCGGGTACAATCTGACTCAGAATGAACGGCTTAGGGCGGCCGCAGATGGGAGGCACTGTGCTTGGCACGGAGCCTCGGGATAACTTGGAATATCGCTTGGATGAATGTCACCCCGAGTCTGCGTAACCGTTGATTTGGGCCGCCTCTGTGCAGACGACCAGAGTACCATTTTACAAGAGCAATTTGCATGTCTGAGCTTCAAGCTGACAGGAAAAATGCAGGCTTCAAGGTAATTAGCCCCATTCACAACTCCAAGAGCCGAAACGGCCGACTTGGAGTCACAACGCAACACCGAATCAACATGTCAAGCAATATGCGCGTACTGCGTACTACGATGCACGACTGTGTGGCCGGACCATCCGTAGTACCTTCTCTAAAGCTCCGCGGCTGCCAGTCAGTGGCGTACCGGTCCACGAGGCTCTTGGCTACAACTCTAGTATCCAATCATGACTGTCCCTCAAACTCAACGGTTGGTTGTTTAAACCTCTTCTCAAGGCCTAGGAACTTTCTAAAGCGCGCCGCACCTTCACCCGTCCCGTATTAACTCCCGTCCAGAGGTTTGGTACCGGCTGAGCCGAGCCTTGTCCCACCAGACAGGGAAGGTGGCATTGAGAACCCTCATGTCCACACAATCTACATGGGGATGCATCTCATAGCGCATCACCAAGTGTTGTCAAACGCCGAGAGCTGACGGAGAGAACATGGACACCGAAGTCGAGCTCAGTATACCAAGACCGAGACGGTGACCGTGGTTTTCCGTAGGCGAGAAGCGGCTGGTCAATGGCATGGATTTGGTCCAAGGCAGGAGGGACCATAGAGAAGAACATGTATAAATAGGGGTCGTCGCCGCTGCAATGAATGTCATGAGTTCTGTCTCATCCTCAGCCTCTCCATCAGATCAGTTTCCGCACACTCGATACAGCGTCATCCCAAGTTCCCCAACAGCCACAATGTTCTCCATCAAGTCTATCATCGCTATTGCCGCCTTTGGCGTGCTCTCGGCCAGTGCTGCGCCAGCTGCGAATGGCGAGGAGGCCAGCATTGTTGGTCGCCAGAACACGGCCTACGTCTTTGCCTGCCAAAATATTCGCTGGGGAAACCCCTGCACGACCCTCGCTCTCTCACCCGGTGCCTGCAGTAAGTATAGCCCAATGGATTCCTTGCAGACCAGACGGTCAAAGACAGCCTGGACTAATTGGTACCTTCATAGCCGACGTCCCTGGTGGGTGGAATGACAACATCAGCTCCATCCGCAACCAGGACAGCGGACGCTTCCACTGTGTCTGGTACGAGTGAGTATTAGCCTAGGACCAACTGCAGTCATAAATATCCACGCATCATCTAACAAATATCCAACCCAGACACGGCGGATGTGGTGGACGTTCTTATTCCAACCAAGAGGATGCCAACCTTGCCGACGGCGACGGCTTCTTCAACGACCGCATCAGCTCCATGCGCTGCAACTTTAGGCAGTTCCTTGCTGCTGCCGCCGAGGATGACGCCAAGACTGAGTCAAAGTAAACGGATACTTGCTTCTGAGATGGGAATTATTTGGAGTGAGGGCTGGATTATCAGCTGTGAACATGTTCAATTCTTTACACTCATTTTCTTTCAAAATTTGAGGGCCCCTTTTCAGTGTAGCATGATGAGAACACAAGAATGAGATTTCTCCAGCCAAGCCTTTGTATCTTCCATCTTAATGCTTATAGACGGTAGGGCGGACAAGTTGTCTCAGACACGGTTGACGGGGTCGCGCGCCGTCACGGTCGTGGCATACCAAGGGAGGCTAAATTGGGCAGCAGCATTCTCTATTCGCGCACTTTGGGTGCATTCCTGATATTTCGCGTTGGCGAAGCACTTAAAAAATCCCATTTATCTCGTGTCCTGTCCCCTCTAGCAGAAAGAAGATGGCTCTCCCGGTTTCAATCCAACATCACAGCCAAAATGTGTTCAACGTTATCAGCAGCGATTCTACTGTCCGCCCTGGTCCCCTCCACACTCGCAAGTCCTAGCATACCAGCCGGGGCACTTCATGGGCTCCAATGGAAGAAGCCCTTCTCCCCCAGTGGCGGCTCTCGATACTACCCCAAACGGAGTACCCAGCCAACATCATTCAGTGTCAACCAGATTCGGAACCCTGAATTTGACGAGAACTTGCATCGCAATGGACTGCAGGCTTTGGTCCACGCTTATGCCAAGTACGGCGTCGAGCTGACTCCTGAGATCAAGAAGGCGGTCAGGATGAACCCCAGTGTCACGGAAATTTCACTGCAAAAACGTGAGTTGTGCATACCGTCCCATGAACGGCCTGCAAGTTTTAACTCACCATGATTAGGATCCGGCAACATGACCGGCACCACTCCAGCTGTGCCCCCTCATGGGTTCGACTGGGAGTTCATCTCTCCCGTCCAGATCGGCACTCCTCCCCAGACGGTATATCTCGATCTTGACACGGGCTCGGCCGATCTGTAAGTTCATGTCGAGACCTTTTACTCCGCCTGTCCCTTGTCACTAACAACCGTGCCATTCAGATGGGTCTTCTCCGCCGACACGCCCCTCGAGCAATCCGTAAACCACGAGATCTACGACCCCTACGTCTCCAACACCTCCACACTCGTGCCGAACCAGACATGGCGGATCCAATACGGCGACGGCTCCGGCGCCTCAGGCATAGTCTACACCGACCGCGTCTCCGTCGGCAACGCAACCTCCCCCCACCAACTAGTCGAATGCGCCACCTACGTATCCAAAATATTCAGCTCCGACCCATACTGCTCCGGCATTCTCGGCCTGGGCATGTCGCACGGTCTCTCGCGCACGCTGTCCAACTTTGGCAATCCTATTCCTCCCTCCAACGACTCTTCCTCGCCCACTTCACGAACCTTTATAGACAACATCAAAGATGACCTCGTGTCTCCCGTCTTCACCGCCAACCTCAAACACTCCATCGAAGGCAACTACAACTTTGGATACCTCAATGCATCCGAGTACATCCCCAACCCTAACAGTCCACCAGCGGATGAAGGGATAGCCTACGCCCCCATCGACCCAAAATCAGTCTACTGGACCTTCCTAGCAACAGGGTACGGGGTCGGCCCTCCTGTCAATGATTTTGAACCAACGGCCAAAACAGGTAACCCCGTCATAGTAGGCCAGTCCCTCATGGCAATAAACAGAACCTACACCGCCATAGCCGACACTGGCACAACATTGTTATTAGTCCCTTCCCAGATCGTACGGGCATATTACGCCCGTGTAACCGGGAGCGTCTATGACCCCTTCTGGGCGGGCATGATCTTCCCCTGCGAGGCGGAATTACCTG
The DNA here is from genome assembly GCA_033297075.1 of Rhypophila decipiens. Taxonomy (NCBI): domain Eukaryota; kingdom Fungi; phylum Ascomycota; class Sordariomycetes; order Sordariales; family Naviculisporaceae; genus Rhypophila; species Rhypophila decipiens. The sequence goes on along the minus strand of MU858279.1, from coordinate 22,182 downwards.
ATTTCAGCTTTTATATCGGACCGGGCGGGTCGACGTACAGAGGTGTGGTGCCGGGGCGGTATATGAATTATGTCAGTTTTAATGGATCGCATTGTTATGGCGGCATTCAGAGCTCGGATGCCATTGGGTTTGCTGTCTTTGGGGTGTTGTTGATTAAGAGCCAGTTTGTGGTTTTTGATGTTGGGCAGAAGAGGATTGGCTTTGCTGGGAAGGAGTTGACTACTTGATTGGGATACGGTGGAAAAAATGTATTACGATATTCGCACAGTATTGGATTTAATTGAAGTGCTTGTTCAATCATGTGTCTTCATGCCTCAGGCTTGAAATAAGAAAATCTGGAACTTCATGGAGCTCGGTGCTTTTCGTTGGAACAGGAACTTACAACCGCTCGTAATGAGGGTTAGGGTTAGTGGTGGCAAAAAGGAGGCAACCACCCGCAGCAAACCAGGCAGCTTACCTAATCCGGTGCCCCTTGGCTGAGAAAAAGAATTTCGACGGGACGGTCCCAAACAATTCCAACCGCTCGTAACCGTGCTTTACCTTTTCGCATCCGCCTCATTCCTCAACATTTCGAGAAAGATATAAGGGTTCATCTGATCTCAAATTTGGCAGATAATCGCCAATTTCAAGATCTAGCAGTCTTTAGAAAATCGTCATCTGATGGCATCCCACAGATATGACAGGACCGCTGCCTGCAGGCCAAGACAAAACGACAGGGGTCAAAACGTGGGGAGGGCAATCCAGCCAGGCGGATGACACGCCTGCTAGGCACCCCCAGCAGGCAGTTACAGGCAATACAGGCACACCACAGGCCCAAACAGGTAACCAGCATGAAACACTGCCACACCATCACAAGAATACCAGGAGGGTCATGAGTCACCCGGGCTGCCGGACAACGGTCTTGACACCAACGACCAATCCCAGCTTACTAGATCCCAAAATGTTTCCCTGGCACAGGAAGAGGGCCTTTGTCTTCTGGGATGCCCGGATATCTGGCCCTGATTGACCTCATCAAGGACCAGTCATGAAACCAACGGCCATGACTCCTTTCCAGCCACTTTTTATAAAGTAGCGTTTCTTCCAGTGCTTTCTCGTTCACTCGAGGACTTCCAAGCCCTTCAACTCATTCACTCGCCGTGTGTATGCATTGAACACCGAAAGGGCGCGCATGTTTGCCTAGAATTGACCATCTGTCCTTTCACCAACCTTCTTCAAACTTCCATCTGTAAAGCAATCACTGCATAAGAACGAGCTCGCATCATGGGGCTCGTTCTCTACAACCCACCCGACTCGGAGTTCCTGAGCGGCGGCGAACACCGGTACCTCCCGGGCCGTCCCGCAACGGAGGGCCTGAATCCCCACGCCAAACATCATCGACGACCCCTAAGCTGGTCAACACGCAAGCTCGACGATGCACATCTAGCAGGAGTAGCTGCTCTTTTCGACGACAACGGCCCTCGTTCGAGGTCCCTGCGCCAAAACCACCCGAAATGTAACAGCCACCTTGTCACCTTGGCCAAGACGAACCTCCGACTCAATCGCCAGTACGGCAGATATTGCAACGACCCAAGCCGTATCACACGCGGGCACATACAAAGATCGTATCGCCAGGCGTACGATGACAATGTGAGAGGTGGACGTGAGCTGGCACGCTCTGGGCTTGTCTTGCCTGGTGAGGATGCCGGCTCCAGGGGCAGGTGTCGGAGCGGGTCCCGCAGTCGAAGCAACAGTCCGCCTTCGCTCGATCGCCAAGATGCTTTTCGCGATCCGCTCACTACCAAGAAGAGGAGTTACCGCACTGCCTTGATGAGTGCAGAAGATGTCGAGGTAGAAGAGCTCTACCGTGCTGGGCTTCTTTACGAAAAGGACCAGGATGAGGAGCTGTATCGAATGGGTCTGCTGTACGACGATGACAGCGAGCGAGGATCAGGTTTTACTTTGGATACCATTGTGCACGACGAGCCGGTGTACAAGGTCAATACTCGTCCGGCCAAGCGGGGTCGGAGGAATGGAAGGAAAGAAGAGCCGAAGGAGGACTGGGTCGAGTTTGAGCTCCCCTTGGAGCTTTCTTATGCAGCAATAAGTCAGGATCCAGAATTGGCGGCATATCTCAAGGCGACGAACGAGGAAGACACTGGCGGTCCTGCTCTCTCGCCAAGGAAAAGGCGCACCGAGTCTCCTGAACGAGACAATCAACCCCTGACGGTTATATACGAGTTGGAAGATGACGATTATTCTCAGGAAGACATCTCCGACGAGGAGGTGCTGATGGATGGTTTCAACAACCATGGGAATCTTTACGGCGCAAAGGAAAATGAAGCGGAGGAGGACGACGAAGCATGGGCGTTTATTAATGATGATAACGACAGTAATGACGGCACTGATGGATGTGATGCAGCCGGGATATCCATGATGCACCAGGAGCAGGACGTGTGGGTACATGTACATCACCCATCAGGTTCGGACCCCGATCCAGCTGGCTCGAGAGGAGATAGAGACGAACACGGCTCGTAACAGGTCCGCCATCCCGTTCAGACTTCAGCACAAGAAGACGAATGGTTCAATATCAGCAGCTGCGCGCTTTCATTCGGATTGGCCCCTTTTTCAGTTCTCTATTCCTCGCGAGGTGGAGGTCCGGTGTGTTTTCGGTCAGACATAGGGGTCTATGTTTGCAAGAAGAACGGGACAGCTGGTGTGTGCTCATTCCTGGATCGACGGGTCTGGGGGTTTGAGCTCGGGGCTGCCCTTCTTCGGAGCAAGGCTAAGAGCCGGGATGCGGATCTGGGTCATGGACCATGGTACTGTACAACTACCTCTGTATCGACCTGTACGGATATGTGTATCATTTCTATTCTGTACAAAAGCATGTTACTGGGACTCGGACGGGGCGGTTTGAGCGTCATGGATGGACCGACTGTACTGCTTCTAGGATATTTCTTTGTCTTTTTGGCTTGGTTTATAAATAACTGGCATTTTTTATTTTCATTGTTTTATTTCCTTGGAATTCAAGTAGTTTAAATGAGACAGGCCCGTTTCTAATCTTGGTGTTGCAGCATGTGTTCAAGTTTTGTATTAATTTGTAAATATCTTCAATCTGTATTATCTGATGGAAATCTATCACTTCCTCATCCAAAACCAAACGTAATCACCTAGTATCAAACCACCAAGAATATCAGGATTCATAATGTATTTTCATACTTAAACCAGCTGTGTCGCGGTTATTGCAACATTCTTGTTCATGTGCTTCTCAAGGAGGTCCTTGATTTCCATATTCGGTGCTTTATCCTCCAAGCACACATCTAGCGGAGACTTGCCCTCCGTGTCGGTAACCAGAACCTTGGCCCCACCTTCCAGAAGCATTCCCGCGGTCTTGAGACTCTTGCCCTCGACTGCTTTGAATAGAGGGGTTCTTCCATCGCTGTCCCGGATCTCGGTATCTGCTCCGAGGTTGAGAAAGATGCCGACTATGTGGTCCCAGTCTACCCGGGCAGCGAAATGAAGAGCGGTTTTGCCCAGACTGTTCCGGCTGTTGACATCGATTTTCCCAGACTCCAGAAGCACGTGTACCACATCCTCCGAACCTTGTTGATCCAACGCATATGGCAAGAGATCTGCCCAGTAAATTGGAGCGTCATACCTACTTATAAGCAATTCTACAACGTTTGCATTTTTAGTCCTGAAAGCAACTTCCACTAATGTTTCATCTTCCCATTCTCCGTACGACCGGCCGTTTAGGCAAGTATCGCTGTCGGGGAGGGCTTGCATAAGAAACGCCAATAGGTTCTCATTGCCGCTAAGGACCGCCTTCTCAAGGGCTTCTGTTGTCACGTCTCGGGATAACCGGCCGGCGGCCATGTCCATTATCATGCTCACTACCGCCACATTACCGCGTTCTACCGCTGGCAAGACTAGTGTTGACCAGTCTTGCCACCGGGTTCTTTTGGTAAGGATCGAAGTCGTTGACGCTTGACCCCCAGCAACGGCGTAATACAGGGGTGTTCTCCCTCTTATATCCTGACCGCCGACAGCAGCACCTCGCTCAAGCAACCGCAAGACAAGAGCTGCATGTCCCTTGGCGCTGGCAATATGCAGAGCCGTTCTGCCTTCCCTATCCTGGTCTTGGAGGCGTCCTGCGCGCGCCGCAAGGTCTATCAAAGCTAATGATGTCGCGAACTGACCGTTCAGGGGCGAAATGTGAAGCGGCTTTCGCTTGGTCATATCCTCGAGATGTGGAAACCTCAAGAGCGGGGTGACTTCTTCAACTGCATCCAACTTGAGATCAAGAACCAAATGAAACAAACCCCGGCCGAGGAAGTCGGTTCGCACCACCTCTGATTCCGTGACAAGATGCAGAAGTGATTGTTGACGTGACAGAAAGAGGAGCATGTGCAGGGGAGGAATAAATGCCATTCTGTGCCACGGGTATTCGCAAATTTCGTCCAGACGATCCTGGCATAGTGCATGGATTTGGCAATAGCGTGATACCGCGCTTCGTACAATAGCCCGCTCTTCGGGTGGAACGGCCCGGTCAAGCATCTTTAACACAATTGCTTCTTGGATGCCAAGAGCCATTGCGAGATCGTGTTCGTTCAAATTCCTCTCCGAGAAGCTAGATAGTATCTCAGAGGAGACCGTCAGTTGCGACAGGTCCAGGCCCCCATCCTCCTCCTGGTTGGTGTTGATATCTAGAAGAAGTTTCGTGAGAGAGCGAGCCAAGGAATCGCCGGGGAAAGGGTGGGCGATGAAGAGGCGAAACGCGACCGTCTCAGCCATCAGCTTCTCGTCTCTCGATTTGTTGTTGATCTCGTCGATAGATGCTGTAATACTGTCATATTTATATTCCCTGTCGTCATCAGGCAGAAGAGGAAGATGGTAGTAATTATGGGACCGATCGAGGCCCAATGAAGCCAACGACTTCATATAGCGCTGGACTCTTTGGCCCCATGCGACTCTCAGTGAGCTGTTCATTGTCAGCATGGGCTGACCGTATCTATGGGTCTCGAACGTCTTACAGATCGTAATACGCTTTCCATCCGGCAGCTTCTTCAGACTTGTCGTCGGAGTTTGGTGAGTTGCGCTCATGGCCATCGGTATGTCCTCCAGCTGTCTCTCGTGAGCTTCCATCGCTCGAGGTATGACGCACTGGGCCAGTCTCAATCTGGACCCTCAACTCGGCCAAAGTAGCTTCTAGTTTCCGTATACGTTCGACCAGTATCGCCTCCCTCTCACCGGATGGTTGTGATGATGGTGCGTCAGGCAGCCGGCGTGTATGTCCGTTTGCACGTAGATTCTCAGAACATTCGAGCCCCTCTTCTTTGCATCGGTTACATTTCTGGCCCGGCCATTTTTCGCTGAGCGGGCTCGCACTATCGATGCGCCAAAATGTTAGGAGTCTGTCAAGCAAGCAGTTGAGCGGTAGAGAAAACAAGACCGGAATCACAATTTACCTTTTTCTTGCTCTGTCTGCAAAACCAGCACTTCAGATAGCTGAGCTGTCGTTTCTTGCTTGGTAAAGAGGCGGGAGCTTCAAGTCTGCTGTTTGTGTTCATCTCCATTGTCCACGTAATGGAAGTGGGCTTTTGGTGTTGAAGAAGGGGGAATGATTCGCTCACGCAGTTTCGCAAAAGAAAGTTGTACTCGAGGATCCCGGGGATGGGTTTGATAAAATATCCACCCAGAGCCAGCAAGGACTGGGAACGGGCAGGAAGAGACACATGGGATGTGAAGAACTCTATAACAGTACACTGTAGCATTTACGGCCCTCCAGTGTTAGTGACTACATTAACTGACGCCCCTTCCGAATGAGCACAGCTTCCAGGACGAAGGGGGCCGCCAAAACGGCGCAGTTCCATGCCACGAACCAATCACGCAACTTTCGCACCAGCACCCTCATACATGATAAAGTGCAGGTTAAGGCTTTCCAGATATCAGATTCGCCCGCACTCTGTCCCGGGGACGGTATGTACCAGATACTGTACGCAGCCACTCTCGCACTGTCGCAGTTTTGGCTCCTCTCACCGCAAAACGCCGGTTGGTCCATATCTGACCCTAGATTTCTGTAACTCCTCCACAGCATGATGATGGTCCATGGACGCTAGTGTAATCATCTGTACACTACGGGGCGCCATATGGATACAGCTGTGTTGACAACAATTCTGTTCCCACACCAATGGTTGATCATCCGCTCGTCTGCCGGGTTGACTGTACAAACGCGCTAGTCCTATTCGGCTGCTTCTTCATGCTGCTTCGAGGCTCTCTGCCTTACAGCGAATCGGCAACCAGCTCTCTGCTAGTGGATCGCATCACCCGCTCACTACTAACCATTCTCGCACTAGCATAGCACTAGCGCAGTCGTTGTTGGGTTCAAGTTTCCCTTCTCGTCGTTGACCACACTTCGCCTTGCAATTATGGCAAAGCGGCTTAACAAGGTTATCGGATTGGGATATCTTTCGGTCGACCTACAACGAAATATATAGATCAGGGTCAACCTTTCTGACAGCGATGAACACGAACTTTCCCAACCATTTTGACAACCCTTGACTCTCACTGGCAACTGCAAATTCTTTGCCATCCTCATTTGTTTGCTGCCCGATGCTCAGCTTAAAGCAGCTGTCTGAACAGTTACTTTGCCCTGATCGCCCTGCCACCTGTCTTCCACCTGTCGGCCACCTGACTGCCACCCAAGCCGCCTTTCCATTCACTTCTTGAGGTATTACAGGTATTCAACACCAGCCACACAATGGCCATTGGGGCTCTTTCTGCCGAAGTCATTGTGGCTTTGACGTTTGGCATTCCTTCACTTTTTCTGTCCATTCTGTCAGTTTGGTTCGCATATACCAAGGCCCAGGAAACACGACATCGTACGACCAGACACTTTGAGATAGAAGACGGTGCCCTTTCGCCGATTGTGAGCCAGACTCTGCCTCTTACGTTCTCGTGAAGCCACCGTGTAGTAAGCAGTACTGACAGGAGACAAGAATTTCCATCTTCCACGACTTGTTTCGCCAAGGCTCCTCGATACCGGCACACCACCTGCTCTTCAACGTCACGAGCAGCCTCTTATCACGGACGGGCTAAGATCGAGTCGGAGGGGAATGAGACGGGCAGTCAATGTCGCCATGAGATACCAGGAGGTCGAGCTTGACACATTGGACAGTCAGACGACATCATAACACATACTATTAGACAGGAACAAGCATTGGGTGTTTTATATGGGGTTTATCCTAATACTAGTACTGCGGATCTAGAAGCAGAGACGCACCATCGTATCCATGCGTTGTATGGACATATTTCCTCTTTCATACTTGCTTTGGGTTAGCTAGGCCGTGAAAGTTTACAACTTTTACACTCATATAACCTTATAAACCTCATATCAACTCCACCTAAAGTTAGTCCCTCGGGGGCAGCTGCGCACGAACCCTGGCAACTTCCTCCTCCACACGCTTCCTAAACTCCCCATCTCTTTCACTTTCGGTGATAACGTTCTCGTCGCGAAGCATATTCAGAGTCTGACAAATTTCCGCTACATGACTCTCGGCTGCTTGCTGCATGGCGTTCTGCAGGTCCGTCACCAAGTCCCGGAATTGAGTTTTGAACTTGCTCATGATATCTTCAAACAGGCCCTCGTCGGATAGCTGGCGGCGGATGATGGACTTGCGTCGAGAGTCTGAGCCAGTGCCTGGTGTTTAAGCCAGTGTTAGAAGTATGAATCGATATGTTAACACGGAGGAATCACCTACCTGATTCGGCTTGGCATTCCCGATAAGCGGTCTCCATGTTCTCGCCCATCAGTGAGGTTCTGTGGCTGGAAGATACATTTTTCCATAGAAGCCTGTTTTGTTTTGCATTATTAGCATCGTTCCACATAGCTGTTTGGTGTCTTTGGCCTACACACCGTAGTCCTGTCTCAAACTTCTGGCAAGCATCTTCCAAATCTGCGGTGAGAAGTCCTTGTCTGGTCTCGAGGACTTCGTCGAGGATCTCTGCTTCGCTTTCGTCGAGGATTTCATCGTCTACGGACAATGATTAATTAGGCCAAGTCTCAAAGTAACGCTCATGAGAAGTCTCGCGGTTTTGCAATACTCACCCACAAGCTCGATGGCCCAGTCCATTGCCTCTTCAATTATGGTCGTCAAACTACCAATGTGCTCGTCCGTAATGGAATGGCAGAAGTCGGTCCATGGCGGGGTCATATCTCGGACCATCCTCTCCATGGCTTCCTGGTTCCAGTTCCGGTTACCGACTGCGTTGGTGCAGTGGTGACCATAGTTACGACAGAACGCCGAGTATGTACCTGCAACGCATTGGGTTAATGGGTGCTACGGCGGAGTCGATGGATCAAGCCGAGATTGAGAGAGAATTGGGTATCTTACTGTGGTGCCACTGTGATTCGAGGTTACGGTTAGCCATGCCTTTCACTGCATCAAACCAAAGGCAGGTAGAAGGATGGTGACACTTACCCCAGCCCAATCGCTGCTAGCATCTACAGCTTGTCTTGTCCACCGAGTTATTCGCCGTTCTTTGGAAGATGTTAGTTCTAGGGATCTCGATCTCCGCTTCAGGCTTGGGTGACAACTGCTTACTGGCATATATCTGCTCACGGAATTCCTTGGCAAGGTCTTTGGACAGCCGAGAGAAAGGGGCATTGCGTCCAGTGAGGTCCTACTGGTATGTGGTGAGCGTTGACTTGTCTAATCTTTGCGATAAAAAACTAACCTTTTTGAGCCTCTCCTCGATAGCATCAAGGACGTAGTGCACAGCCTCCTTCTCCTCTGCCGTCTGGGTCCCCGCCCCCGACTGTACCCAGAGCTCGACGCTGCTGACCAGCGAACGGACATCATTGTCCATGTAGTTTCTTGCAATGCGGAGCTGGCTATTCGAGACCATAGCGATACAGTGCTTCCGAAGTGGAATAATGCCGCTAAGCTCCAACCAAGGAAGGGCTTTGTCTCTCGCGGCTTGGCGATGCTCCCAGTACAGCTTGTTGCTCACACAAAACACTTTGAGATCGCCACCCGGTATAGTGTCTTTGTAAAGGTTGAGTAGTTGCATCCTAACCAAACTGTTACGGGTCGAGATGAGATATCGCTGCTGTTCCAGCTTGAGCGTCTCGACGGCCCGTTCCCGGGAGGGAACTAGAGATTGAAGTCTTTCCAGCTCTTGTATCTCTTCGTCAAGCAGATCGTCGTCCTGTTGGAATTCTCTCAACTCGTCGACTCGGGCTTTCATGGTCCTGAGCTCATCCTCAGCTGCCTTGAGACGGTCCATCCGTTCCTCAAGCTCTCTGCCTTTGGACTTTTTCCAGTCCGTGAGTGCCTCCTCCGGGTTGATATCATCTGACTTGGTACACACGATGCCGACATTGGAAAGTCTTGCCTGTCGGGCGAGATCAAAGACGGCCTTGACGCCCACATCTGTAACGGCCCGTCCGATGCAGCAGACTGCAAATATTTCATCGCATTTCAGGATGTACCGCTCTGTGATGTTCTGTCTGGCCGAGTTGAGATCGCGCAGACCAGGGAGGTCGACCAGGATGAGGCCCTTGCTAAGGATATGTGCGCTGAGATAGACTCGGATTTTTTTGATGAATGGCCAGAGAGATTGCTCTGTCTTTTGAGGACTATTACTGCGCCGAGGTTGGCTGTCGGGTCTCTCAGATGTAAAGTCGACGAGCAGCCGCGAGCATTCGGCCTTGGAACCAACCGTGGTAGTCCCAGGCAAGTCGTTTTCAAGTGTTTGGCCAGCCCACTTTATCATGGTAGATATGATGGCCTCTTCAGGTTGATTGCCAAGAACGAACTGCCCATCCGCGAATTTCTTTCGACTTCGGAACATGGCTTGAAAGGTGTCATTTGCGACTTTGGCGCGGTCGGCAATGTCCTGTTGCTCGTCCCTATCTGCTATCTCGGGGCCGAGATGGTGGCGGCGATAGGCTTGGACCATCTCGGTGAGCTGCATCTGAAGCTCGTCCTTGGTGAAGAGGTCTACATGGATGGTAAAGTTGTCGTGTTCGTGGTAGTGATATTCGGTTACGACACAAGTGCAGGCTGTTCCGCTGTTGCTCTGTTGTGTCATGGTCAGATTAGCAGCGCAGGTGATGAAAGGGCGACGTGGGACTCACAGCCCGGGCTAGGCCTTTACAATCCAGCAGCGAGTTGAGCAGGCTGCTCTTCCCTATAAAAGACATCAAAGTCAGCGTAAACTAGATTTGAGCATGAAAAGAGAAGCACATACCGACACCCGAGTCCCCGACGAACCCGACAGTCCGGGTAGGTGGGCAACGGAATTGAGCCAATTTCCCTGCCTTTTTACGCAGCCGTCGAATTGTGGAATCCGGCTCAAGATGGAGCTCACCACTTCCCAAGGTTGCCTTCAGCTTGGCCATCATTTTCCGTGAGTCCTCAAAGGCACGCTGAAAAGTCGGATTGTTGAACTCGTCTTCTGGCGGCTCCTCGTCTCGCACATCATGTGGTGCTTGGTTCATTTGGGAGGAAGAACGCCTGCGTCTACCTGGCGATGGTCTCGAAGAACCTGGGCTACCGCCTTGGCGGCTTTCATCGTCGTCTGGGCCATGACTTGGGCTGAGATAGCGAGAGGACATTGCGGGCTGTTCTGACTGTTCAAGAGGTGGAGAGAGGGAATCACCATTGATCTGAACTCGCCTTACTTGGGAGGCCATGCTTGCCACATCATCCCGGGAGTGACCAGCACTTGGGTGAGCCTGTGGGGACGGCGGGACTATGTTGTTATGACGTGAAGATGCTTCCCTGTCTCGACTTGAACTCGCTGCCATAGATGGAACGGGAGAAGTCATTGCTGGCGATTGGCGAGGTGGGGTCGACGGATGCTCTATGGATGGCAGCGGAAAGTCTGGACCAGCAAATTGAAAGGGAGTTCGGGACGGACTCCCCTGTGTAGATATGGAAAAGGAGAAGTCAATCGATAGACCGGGAGGGAAGATATTGGACGATGACGAAGTGGATGGCGCTGGTCCATCTTCGCTGACAGCAGATGGAGCCGTCGATGTCCCTGGAGTCATGGTTTGGACTGACGGGCTCGGCGTCGATGCAAGACTGGCGGGCTGACTGCCAGTGACTGGAATACTATTTGACCCGCGTAAAGGAGTGGCCGAGTATATGTCAGAAACAGTGGATGGAGTTGGCGAGCTCAGCCGAAGATTGCCCATTGTAAGGTTCTCCACTGGCGTTGATGCATCGTTGAAGACATCGCCGTCAGAACTTGGCGTGTAGACTCTAGCAGTGGAAGTCGTTTCGGCAGTCGTGGATCTGGACGACGTACTGCTTACGGTCACCATTTTGTCCGAGTGTTTGGGATCCGAGGCGAAAAGGAGCTGATGAAGAAGATGCTTATAATGGATTGCTAAACGTAGTAGAATAGATATCCACTGGCTGTTGAGGCCCGTGGTGGGGAGGCACAGCCCATATTATAGCCAGTAGCTCCCGCCCAAGTCTCTAGCAGATGATGGAGAAGCACACTGGCTGCCAACCCTGACAGGGTCGTGTCGACACAAGGCTATCTAATATTGCCAGCGCATAAATCACAAACATGGCACGGTCCATGCGGAGGGCCAACAGACCTCGGTGACACTTGGAGTGTGGCAGGCCATCAGAGATAACAGGGGCTGGATAGGGGCTTGATTGGCGTGCTGATAACGGTGGGCGGCAGTACCAAACTGCCGGAACTGCGGGCCTGGGATAGGGGAGGTGCTGCCTGAGTCCAGGTAGCATCCTGAGGTCTCCTCTGCGGCGGAGCAACTATGGGCCAATGAATGCGCCACACCTCGCCAAGCCTGCATGATGTTGGCACATTGGGGAACCTCATCCCTTGGTTCCCCTCCTCGATTTCCTTCTTGTTATCGTGACCGACTCAAAGTACACTTCACCTCTATTATTGATCATGTGGCGATCCTTGACCAACATGATCCGGGGCGACGATTCAGTACCCCGGCACCGTAACATTCTAGTCCCTCCGCGAGACCGGCAGGCCCCTCCCGACCCGACCAGACTCTCCCTGCTCGACCTTTCGGCTGATATCCTGCACCAAATCCTCACCTTGATCCACGATGACGATAAGGAAACCATCCTCGATCTCGCGCTTGTCTGCACCTCTCTATACCATCAAGCACGCTATGTCCAGTTCCGCGAGCTCACCTTGCACCTCGCTGAGGATGCTTCAAATGGGCACAGCCAGCTGGACTACCTACAAACCCACCGCCCGCTCTTGCCAGCCATCCGTACTCTCTATATTGTCGGTACTCCCTCCTTCAGGAAGAAACCTCGTGCGCCCATGACAAAATCCCAACGCTCCCGGCTGGATCCCGATGGCCTCATCGGTCATCTCACGCCGCTGCTCCCCATAATGACGGGACTGTCCGACATCTACTGGCACGAAGGACAGGAGAAAACGGTCCTGATTCCCGACGACCTCGTGACAGCCCTCGGAACCAGGCCGCATATACGGCTTCATGTCTCGACCCAATCAGCCCCAAATGTTCCCGAGCCTAGAGATGTCCTCAACCGTCAGGCAGCCGAGTACCGCACCATGGTCACGCTCCGAGGCAGCCCCAACTTGGTGTCCCTCTCGGTAGAATACACGTACAGTGCCGACGTGGACAAATATGCCGCTCGGGCCTTCGCTGAGGCAACCAGAAGACTAATCATCTCATGTTCCAACCTACGCCACCTCTCGGTCGACATCTTCCCCTTCCTCCCCTCACCATTTTACACAGGCTTCGGTTTCTCCGACAACGACAACAGTCAACTCGCCCCCAGCCTCGAAACCCTGACCATACTAAACTACCCATGGGGCACCGACAGAAGAATCCCCCACCAGCAACCCAATTTGGACTGGTACGACTGGATATCCGACATTGGCATCCTCAACTCGGTCCGCTACCCAGATGGCGTAAACTGCCCAGAGCCAGAGTACTGGGCTACCGGGCCGACCTTTGACTGGTCTCGCATCACCAAGCTTCACGAACGAAAGCCAGCTTTCGCCTACTATCTGTCCCAGCTCTCACCAGACCAGATCCCCAACTTGAGACAAGTAATTTTCGAATACCCCGCTAATTATCCCCTCTACCCCCACGGCGGAGCAACACCTGCGTTACACTTTTTACTGAATGCACCTCAGCAGCTGGAATATATCAGCGTCAGCTCCCTCCTCTGGCTCGGCGGGGACAAGGCAGAGGGTATTACGCGTCATGGCAAGACACTGAAACGGCTGGCGATTCATAACCCCGAGCCGGGGACCGACGATCCGCGCTGGGGACTGTCGGCATTGGCTCGGAGACTGCGTGTCTCTACTTGGGGGTCGAGGAACACGGCCGTTAGAGATTTTCTGGAGAATAATGAGTGGAATTGTGACGGCGGGTTTGTCAATCATACTACGCTGGAGACTTTTCGAGACTCGCTGCCCATGCTGGAAGAGTTGGAAATAGACATGGATCGGGGCGGGACGGGGAGGAACGAGTGGCCGTGGAGTATGTTGAGTATTCTGGCCACGTTTCCGAGGTTGAGAAGGGTCAAGATTTGGTTCGAGTTGGGGGCTTGTTTGTTCAAGGACGGGAATGAGGATCATCAGGAGGACGCTACTCTGCCGAGACCAGTGCTCACATGGGGAGCTGCGGCAGACATGTTTAGATATCTACGGCAGAGAAAGAAGAAGGCCGGTGACGCGGTGGTGGGCATAGAACGGTTGGAACTGTGCACTGGTGCGGGCGCCACACATGGGCATGAAAACAAGTTTATCTTGGAGGACTGGACTGGAACCGAGAATAATCGGGCGTACTGGGATGCCAAGAATTCCACGAGCTTTGTGTGTGAGCTCGCGCTTTGGCACGAGCGCGGATTCACGGTCAGGTGTCCACGGCTGAACAACGAGGAGAATAGGAAGCTGGAGCAGGCAGCTAGAGCTGGGAGGAATGTCGAGACGGGTAACTTGGACTTTCAGGTTGCATTCAGAGGCCCGATTTCTTTGAAGGGGTGGAAGAGCAAAGAGTTTCAGGCTTGGTTGAAGAAGTCTGAGAAAGGAAAGACAAAGAAAGGAAGGTAGGAGATAAGTCAAGTCAAAGCACACCACGTCTATGTTTTGAGCTGCGACTCGGCAAGATGTTATGATGCTGTGGTAGGGACTTGGAAACTAATTTGGGAAAGAAGTTACAATTATGAAGGTAATATTTGGAGTGATCCATCTGCTTCTAAGACCGGAAACTTCTCATGAACATACAACGTTGTGAAAATAATGCGCTAATCCGCCACGACAGCCGGTAGCCGCAATGCCAAAGAAAAGAAATAATATACAGCCTGAATAAGTAAGATTATGAGAGTGAAGAAACAAATCCTGGAAAGCTGAATCGCCAATTTGTCTTCCTATTGACCCGACATTCAAACAGTGGGACAATCCCAAGAAGTGGCTTGGTCGATTGGACCCGCTCTTGTCGTGTTATAGACGGCCCTCCTAGGGAACGCGCATAGCGGCCTGCTCTTCTCTGCCGAGGTCGTAGCATTCCAAGTAACGGCCGTTATATTATGCGGGTTCCTCTCGCCAGGCGTGCCTGTCGTATTGACCCAGGCGAACAGGGCGGCAAGGGCGTCGTACTGGGGATCAAGGAAGTGGCCCGGCACGCTGGCCAATGGAGGCGTCAGGACTGGCTGACCGGCACCCCCAATGTCCCAGGGTACGTATTGTTCAGTGCCGCTGTCTGGGAAGCAGTGGCCCATGCCGGGAACATAGAAGAGCTTGAAGAAGGAGTCCATGGTGGCACTTGATCCTCCTGCCGTTGTGGTCAGGACTGAGCTGTAGAAGCGAGCTGTCTCCGCCGTCGGAACAGTGCTGTCCTCTGTGCCGTGGTACATGATGACCTTGCCACCCCGGTTCCTGAAGGCACTGAGGTCAAAGTTGTCGGCTGTGGCTTGTCCCGGATTGGCCTCGATCGAATGGCCGAAAATGGCGGCTTCGTTGTCTAGGAAGTGACTGAAGTTGCTCCAGAGCGGGCTGTTGGCCTCGTCTGGGTAGAGGAAGTACTTGAAGTACTCGAGAGAAAAGTTGGTTATAGAGGAAGGGTCAAAGATATAGGGATTGGTAACCTCGGCGCCAGGGGGTGCGCCAGGGAATATCGTCGTGCCATTGATGACGTAGTCGGCGTGTAGGCTGAGCACAGTCTCTATCTGAGCATCCGTGATACAATTGGTCTGCCCCGTCGAGTTGCAACGAATGGCGTTGAGATTAAAGTTGCACTCCTCAGGCCAGCTGACAACACCATCTGGGATCCCGGCTGGGCTATCCTGGGGATCACATATACCGCGGATATATTGAGTTACAAACAAGAGCTGGGAAAAGTCGAGATAGGTTGGACCACCTATGGGGGAAAAGGATGAGGCAATATTGGCAATCCAGGGAAAGAGGCGCTTGGTGTCCCAGGCTGGTGCTCCAATCAGAACTCCATCGAGGCTCTCTGGCTCAATCTGGATCTGTTTAAGGCCTTGCCGACCACCAGTAGAGCAGCCAGACCAGTAGCTCTTGTCCAACGTCTTGTTAGAGCCGGTGAGGGTGTAGTATCTTGTCGTGAGGGCCTTGGCGATATGGATAGATCCATTGACAGCGCGGTATCCCCAGTCGCGCAGGGCCCCGCGGTTTCGTTCCAGAGCCCAGTCCAGCACATTTCCAGGTGAGCTGTGTCCGGTGTCGGTGGAGACAGTGGCCATGCCGTACTTGAGCCCAGGTCCCATGTCGGCCCAGTTGATACCGCCCGCTTGGCCGTAGTTTCCAACAGCCAGGAAGTTCCTGTTCCAAGTCTGCTCGCGCGGCAGAAAAAGGCCAAATCGATAGTCGGAGTTGTCAGGCCCTGTCACTCTGACGGTGAGTGCACAAACAGCAGGGATGAAGGTGGCATTGGGATAGCCCAAGTTGGGAAAGGGATCGCCATAGGTCTCATTGCCGTTGGGCAGATCGTTCAGTCTCTCGATATAGGTGCCACTGGGGAGCACGGTCGAGAGTGTGGTGTTGTCGCAGGCTCCGGCCTGTCGTGCCAGTTTGATGGTCGGACCGGCAAAGGCGCTGTTCGCCAGCCATAGGTTAAGTAAAAGAGCGAGCAAAGGTGCCATGGTGGCTGCAAGTATGAACAGCCTAGTGCTACGAGGCAGGAGTCAGATGGTTTCGGATGTCAACCGACCCAGTTCCACGGATAGACACGAGGATCATGGCCCCTTTATATTCTCAGAGGAAGCGTCTCCGTACCTTGACCTCCCTTGATCATTCTCGATTCCCACTTGGGCCAAATCCGTCGACGCCATGACGCTCTGCAGTGGAGGAGTCATGGTGTCTCGACAAGGCAAAACCTGTGTGACCTGACTCCTTCGGTCATGCCGCCGCTCTTTCTTGTCGCGCCCCATGACCCTTCACCTGGGGTGAGGCGCTGACAAGCGGCTTTAGCTGTCCGTATCCGTATTTTCCCAGGCACCACCACTGTCCACACAAGGCCAAGATGTTACGAACCAGAACCGCGGGATTCCTAGGGGCCGCACGTGGTATTACGTGTACCGCCAAACCGTTTTCCTGGTTCCAACGTCAAACAGGAACTCAGAAACATGCACCTGGGCGAAGCTGTCACTGCGCTACGGCGCAGCAAGGTGAAGTGTAAGCTGTGGGGTAGCACAAAAGGTCCTCGCCTTCAGGGGCTGGGACGAATACGCAACTGATGCCGGGTACGTTGGTGAATGTCGCCGAGTCTGACCGGTCCTGGCGTCGAGGAAAATGATGCCCAACGTTCGGCAGCCCGGATCTGAGTTTGTGCACTAGGACGAATTCGCCTTGTGGGCAGCTGAATTGGGACTAGAACCTCGACGAGACCAGTCATAGTGCGGCTCAGCTGTAGCTAGTGACCAACAGTTCTTTTTCTTCCATGGCATTTGGTGCTGACGTAAACATAAGGTACTTACCATCCTTCGAAACAAAGAATATAATCAGGTTTGGAACATGAGTGGGTTAAAGCTCTCTCGGGTTCGGAATAATAGGACCAGGACGACGACTAGTAAGCGACTCTTCGTCCGTACCCCTGAACATACATAGCCAAACTTGAACAAATAGTGAATCCTTCCAAGTACCAATGTTTGTCAGTTGACCCCTTTTTTGCTCATCCTTCCCATGGAAGGACTTTGAAGATTCGTATATCACATTCTGGAATGATGAGCAGGGTTAAGGATTCTGACAACAATAGCATCAGTCAACTCGTACATTTAGAAAACACCGCGCGGCAGAAAGGATCTTGTGACATTGTGACATGACACAGCCAAGATCCTGGTCTTTTCTAGTATCGGCCGCCCAGCTTTCGGCATTAAGATCCGGACTTTCGGTGATAGCAAGATCAAGACGCAGTATGGTCGTACCAAGATGACATATCAAAGACCATGAGCAGGAAGCAGTCAAAGAACGCAAATCTGAACCATTATGGATTATTGAATTAAATACTAACACATCTAATAATGTCAGTGTGGTCAAGGCTTTATCTCCTGTATGTAGGACCTCGGGCACAAAGAACAAATACAAAAGTATACACGACAAACATGATGCCACACTTAGGCAGGGATGCTAGGGGCCAAGCCCTCATAAACATCACACCTGGCACCTCTGCCTCCCTCCCAAGAGTTGGCATTCGCAACAGTAAAAGCATTCATGATGCCGTCGCCACTGAACTGGGTAACTGGCGAGCCCCACTGCATCACAGTCTCATACGGTGTTCCACCAGTGGTATTCAGGTTCACCAATTTGTTATTGGCATTATCCGTCCAGGTAGGCCAGCTCGAAGCCGGATTAGGCGCACCCGGGCTGGCCGCGTTTGCACCGTTGGCAACGACGTTGCTGATGGAGGGGTTGCCAGTCTTGACAAAGTTGCCCCAGATCTGGCGGAAAGCCTTGACAAACTCGGGGGATTGGTTCGGGGTGGCGGGGCCAAAGTAGCCGACCACGTCGGTGCCGTGCCAGGCAAAGGGGACGCTGTACTGATACGTGTAGGCGGCCTTTCCGTTGCCGGCATTGGTATAGCCCGAAGCCATCCAGTACGCGGGGCAGACAAAGGTTGCTTCGGCGAGGATATTGTTGCCGCGCTGTTGCTGGCCGTTGGAGTCTTGCGATACAAAGACGGCAGTGTTGTTGCCGGTTCCGAGACCGTTCGTCTCGTACTTTGGACCGTCGGCGTCGGTCTCGGCCGAGTTGGGGTTGGCAGCGAGGATGGCGGTGATTTGGGCGTCGGAGAGGTTGGGGAACTGTACGTGCAGCCAGCCGAAGAGGTCGGCCTGGGTCTTGATAGTCGGGGGCACGAACAAGGGTCCTTCGTTGGCGTTGGAGCCGACGAGCAGTTTCCTGCCGTTCACACGCTTGAGGTCCAGGGAACGGGTGGGGCGGTCATAGATGTAAGCGTTGTCGGTTACGGGGTAGAAGGCCCAGTAGCCGTAGGCAGACGCCTGGGTAACGGCATAGTTGGCCTCCTGCAGAGTGTTGGTGTCCTTGGCCTTCAGGCAGTCAAAGACGTTGCCGCTGCTGGGGCAGCCGGCGGCGGCAGAGAAAGCGTAGTACTTGCTCGTGGGGACGGCATCGTCGTATTTGTAGTGGAAGGGCAGGTACGGGGAGGCGGCGATGGACTTGTCAAAGAGGAGAGAACCGAGGTTGCCCTGCACAGCGACGTCGTGATACATGACAGAACCGGCACCGGCAGACTCGCCCGAGATGGTGACCGACAAGGGGTCGCCACCGAACTGGCAGATGTACTGCTTGATCCACTTGAGAGCAAAGGCCTGGTCGAGCAGACCGGCGTTGACGACGCCCTTTCTGCGGACCTCGGCCGACGAAAGCCAGCCAAAGGCACCGAGCTAGAAACAGGAAATGAGATGTTAGTCCTGCAAGATATGGGGGGCCAGCAACATGACGAAATACATACACGATACTGGATAGACACGACCACAATGCCGTTGTTGTTGGCGTTGATGATCTCGGTCATGTCCTGAGTGCCGTCTCCGAAGCCATAACCGCCACCATGGATCCAGACGAGGACGGGGAGGCCGCGAGCATTGGCGGGAGCATAGACGTTAAGGAACAGGCAGTCTTCATTTCCTGGGATATAAGGGGCGTTGGGTACAGCAGGGAGAGACTGCGGGCACATGGGGCCAAAGCTGTTGGCCGGAGTGACGGGAGCGTTCAAGACCAAAGGAGGGGAGCGCGGTGGCTGCCATCTCAGATTGCCAGTGGGAGCAGCAGCAAATCGGATACTGTTGTCGGTCAGTTATGTCAGGTCAAAGAGGAGAGGAAGCACTGACCCTTTCCACGAGTTGACGCCCGAGGCGGCATTCGCAACGCCCTGATACTTTGCATATCCGAGATTGACCACCAAGTCGTCCTTCTGGTCGCACAAAAGGTCGCCGAGAAGACTGCGCTTCTCTACCGTGCTCTCCAGCTCCTCTTGGATCTGAGTGGCATTTGAGATGAGCTCGGCGACGAAGCTGCTGGCGATGTCCTCTGGGTCGGCGGCGGGGATCGGAGCGACGTCCTCGGAAGAGGTCTGGGGGCTGGGAAGGGCCAGAGCTCCGACGGCAAGGAAGCCGGTGGCCAGCTGAGCCGACAGCTTCTTGAGCACAACCATAATTTCCGACTTTGTTTATCCCACAAGCGAGCTCTGGGTAAGGTGAGAAGACGAGAGGCAAAGCACCGAGATGCTCGGTTGACAACCTATCCTGGACCTGGGGTGGGAAGCCGTGGTACTTTTAATGGCATTCCTCGAGAAGGGTTACCTGGTCCCGATGGGGTCGCAATTTGGCCCTCGAGATTGATAGGGCGGAGCCCTTGGCAGTTGGCACCATGAGGTGACGACGAAGAAGGTACAATCCAACCCTGGAAAGTTTCTTAGATCGGTACAAAACCCATATATTTTCCACTTTCAAGTACCTCAAATCCACTTCTTATCCAAAACACAGTAGAACAACAATATTAGATACAATTTCTTCTCTTTCTTCTTCTTCATTCCTTTTCAATTACTGGCTCAGAGACCCTGGTGTAGTCGCCACTATTCGTACCGATCTAACAAACTGTCCAGGGTTGGATTGTAGATTCCAGCCCCCATGTCGGCACCAAAGGGCTATGAATTGGAGGGGACGCGCGGTAGTATTGCAGCTATATTGGATGCTACCGTACCTCTCATCTGAAATCATCATTTGTCTGTGGCGCTGGGTTTAGGGTGGATTTATCACGGCATCAAGGCAAGTCCAAGACACAGCAGACATGGTGAAGCCATCGCCAGTGTCCCTCTTGTGCATATGCATCTTGCCAGTTCTAGTCTTGAGCGGGAAATGCTTTGCTTCTCCATCTCCCAGTAGGGCGTCGTCTGATCCGGTGTCGCCATCTCGCATAGTCCCACCCTCGCGTCACGGCACGGCCCTCGCTCCTTTCACTTGACTCGCTTCGATGCCTCATCCATGATAGAGAGTGGGCCAGCTCCGTCTAGCTGTGGACTCGTGGAGGAGCAACGCTTTTTGGCACCAAGTCTTTGTTTGCCCAACAGGGATGGCACACCGAGGTGGGCCAGGTGGCACGGTTGAGGTCTGTCTGCTGTTGGCGCCGGTGTTTTGGTTACGTACCTTAGTCAGGGGGGTAAGCGAGGTGGGCTCCCATTGCGGCTTGAACGGTGTGAGGGCTGGAAGAGACTCTCGCATATTCTTTTCGGATGCAGTAAATTCCCAGTTGCCCGCCAGTATCCAAGAAGAAAACCGTTTTGCAGACATTTTTAAGAGCTCCTTGGATTACCGAGGAAAGAGGGTTGGAAGGCGGGAAATCGAATTCGGCGGGAAGTGAAGCGATGGCCGGATTTCGGGTGTGCTGTGCCTCTCGCCCGCTGTCCAGTGGCAGATGTTGGTGGTGGTTGGTGAGGAATGATTCCGGCTTGGCATGAAATATTGGCAATAAATTCTCCGTGCGCCAACCGGCTCCAAGGTGTGTACGTGTTAACTGTCGATAGTGGCATGTTTGAGTTCCGTGCGCCATTCTGTACCCATCACCTGCTCTCACGAGGAGCCTCGAGACTGCCGGTCATACTCGTCGATGTTCTCTTTCTCTTCTGAAGATTGATGAAAGGCCGACGGATCAAGGCGCCAGTTCTCTGCTGAAATTGTTTCCCCGCACCGCCCCCGATTGCGGGGCCCCAAGGTTGAGGAGTGACCCACTTACCCTGCCAGGAGAGGACGATGGACACCTGGATCGCTGGATCGCTGGAGCCCCAAAATGATGAACAAAGCATCCACTGATTCCACTTCCACATGGCTGCCTGCAGCGAAAAGGGGAACTATGGAGTCATTTAAAGAGACAACAGTCCGCCTTGTGGCCTCCTTCCAATTCCAACGGTGGGACAGGCTGACAGCTCCTCCGCACCTCGTACGAATACCGTTGTCCAGGTTTGGCCGGTAACGCCGCTCGTTAAATCTGGGATTTGTTTATACTACATTTGGGAAACCCCCTGAATCGAGTGATGCCGCGCATGCACTTCGCAAGACAGTCACAAAATGATGATAGCCAAAGTCGACAGGGCCTATACTGCGCAACCCGGTTATAGTTGTCGAATTGCTTCTCGCTTCGCGCTCGAGACCCGGAATCCGGGCCTGAATGCAGCTGCAAGCGCATGGCTGACTGCCGGGTACTACCGGTAGAATGCAGGAGGGAAATCAAAATGGTAGCGAAGGAGGGAGACGCAGTTAACGCACACCGGTCCAAGTGACTGTCACGTCGGCCTATTTTATCTTTTACACCACAGAATGTTGGATTTGGTCGTGATAATCGGTGCCCTGTGCAACAGGCTAAAGTTGGTAGCCACGGGGGAATTTTCCTAAACAGTCGTTGCTAAAAAGGACACTAAACTCGAATCACTACGGAGTACTTTAAGCAGCTCCACGAAGCACAACAACCATCCACAGTGGCCACATCAGGTCTGTATTGTACACTATCTACTCGGAAGCAGAAAATCAGTCTAGTAACAGCCTGGGCCTAGTGCCCGCTAGAACCGCGGCTGCGGAACTGAACTGAGCCCACTATTTATACGCCAAGACCCCCACATGGAACCACCCCCATTTGGAATCGGTATTTTCCACACCGCCATTCCACCACCACCCACTTTGAACATCAACAACT
>MU858278.1:0-53421 GCA_033297075.1 Rhypophila decipiens | reverse complement strand
CGACTTAATGTGGGGCTCTTTGAGGGGTAGGGGGCTCTCGGTGCGTCCTCTAAGAACCTTTCGTTCCTCAAGGCACCTTTCGTTCCTCAAGGCATTGATAGCGGGCGGCACAGCACTCCACATCGGTTCCGCCATAGGAGCCGTCGTTCTCATTGGCCCTTTCGCCACTGAGCTCCTGCATCTTGGCATCAATCCGGGCATGCTTAAGCCACACGTTTCATGCTCTGCAGCACGGTGGTAGGTATTATCAATATAGTTCAACCTGCAGGACCTGGTGTTGATACCAGTCGATCAAGTTCAACTTTTCCTTCCTCTATCCCATTTCAACATCAGCAAGAAACATACCTACCGTCATTATCATGGGCGTCCTTCCAAGGCGTTTTCATGTTGCCTTTAACATAGTTCTGTCCCCGGCTCACTTCAAACTTGGGCTGGTTGGTAGGCAAACAAGTAGGGATTACTAAGAAATAGCTGCAGTATTCGCCCAGCCTAGCCCCCAACATTGTGCACATCCATCACACCCACATTCTGGCATGGGCTGGAAATCCTTCCCACCACTTGCTGTGTAACTCGAGTTCAGGCAGCTGTTTCGCCAAAGTGTTGCTCCGTGCATCCTACCACGGTTACCATATCCGCGCGAAGGAGCCCCTCAGCCGTTCCGTCTGTGGCATGCATGTGCATTAGAGCGGCCGCTTGGCCCCAATAATCCTTCCCAAGGAATGTTCTTGTGCGACTCGAGTGAGGCTCTCGCTAATTATCTTTGGTTTGGGGACTGGCACATGCGTTGTATTCCCTTTATTATCCCTGCAGCTCGCAACTATTTTCGTTCTTTCTCCTTCTCGTGCTTCACATCGCCCTGCATCGCGTGCCTTACACACACAAACTGTTGCCTTTGACCAAACCATCGCTCGTTCGTGAATAACTACGGCCGTAACAATGTCCTCTCGTCGCGGCATGCTCGCAATGCTTCCACTGGGGTCGAGGAGCCTCCTCCTCCTAACACTCCTCTTCATCCTTCAAGCCTCTCCGGCTTTCGCATCCACCATGAGGAGCACAGGCCAGTTCCAGCTCTGGTACCAGCAATACGGCTACGTCTTCGATTCGATTCTGCACAACAACTGCACCGAGCAGTACGAGAACTACCGCACCGGCGTGGTAGACCCCAACAAGATCGACAGATTGGGCGGCGGGTCGGGGTCAAGCGCGCTGACGCAGCCCGTCATCGCGTGCATCATGAGCAACACAGGAGAATACATCAAATCACAACTCTCGGCCGCACAAGTCCTCCTCGGCGTGGCGCCGACAGTCCTCGCCATCCTCGGTCCCCGGGGTGATGAGATGGGCACTCTCTTGCTTGTCGGCCGGCGACCGTTTCTGTTCCTTATCCTCGCGTGCGGGTCGCCGTCCGTGTATTTCGGTCGCGCGTTCGAGTACGTTTCCCCGAAAAGGTTTTTGGCCGACAGGATACACGCGCGAACGGTCCTGAAGAGGCAGGAGTTTCTTCCTGTTTCTGGGGCCAAAAGGACTCCGCTCACCAACGCCATCGCGACAGGAGTCGAGTATTTTCTGGCTATTGCTGCGGTCGCCAATATTGTCTTTCTGGATTATGAGCTTGGCGCGAAAACGGTGTGCATCATTTGGAGCGTGACCATCTTTGCGCCGCTTGCGTGGGGCGCGACGGGCATCTTCAATTATGTGCTTTGTGCGTTGATGCTGCGGACGAGAATCAGACGGCTCGACGCCGACGAGACGGCCACGGGTGAAAACGGGGGGTTTATGGCGTGGGCGAAGCGGTGGAATGCCCGGAGATTCTGGAGGGATTGGTTGGCCAGCGAGATCAAAATGTCGGCTACTCAAAAGGATATTCGGATTGATGAGTTCGAAGAGACGCATTCGTACGTTGTGCTGTCGTGGCTTTCGTCGGTGTGCATCATCTCGCATGTCCTGTTTGGCACGCTTGTGTTTTCCAGCATGGTGTTTATTGGACCCGAGGACGCCCTTGGGGTGGTAGTGCGGTATATGATCTCTGTCATGATCTGCCGCATGGTGCTCATGTACGAGCTGATGGGGTTGAGGGATGCGTACGCGCTGAGTAACCCCGAGATTATGACGACTGGCAGTGTTGGGTTTGCGAAGGAGGTGCTGCCGGCTAGTCGCGTGGAAGAGTATGAGAATGGGAATAGGAATGAGAACGGCAGTGGCATGCACAAGAGGGCCACGGCGACGTACTTTGGGGCGAACGGGGACGAGTTGGGGCCTTATCCTGGTACATAAACCGCAATCTGATCTTGCTATCTCTAGAACAAACTGAGTGTATCTTTAGTGAGGCAAAAGGCACCAGCGATATGTGCCCGGGTAGGGGAGGGTTTAGTATTGTTAACAAGACACCTTGGAGGCGGCCAAAATCGGAGGAAAGTTTCCCAAGAAACGATATTTCATAGTTATTACTTATTACAAAGTGCATGTTTCCACATATAACCGCCACAAAACTCCACAGCTCAGAATCGAGTCGACGACATAGCTACCCGGCCTAGGTATCGCTCCTAAGCACAAGTGTCCGGCCAAATGATACTCTTTGTCAAGCAAATCCCCTTGTACCGATCCCGCCCATCTGGCTCATCGCCCCTCCCTCGAGTCGTAGTCTTGGTATTCACCGTCCCAAACGCATCACAAACAAAATTCGCTCCCAACCTCGGCTCCTGGTCGCCAAACTGGCGACAGTTATTGTCATTCGCCGATTCACACATCGGCAGGCAGAGTTGCTTTGTTGCTTGTTTGGGCTTCAGCGCGGGGGAGCGACATTTCACGGGGACCTCTTTGCATTTAAACCCCGCGTCGCAGGGTCTACGGTCTGGGCCGGACTTGATGTTACACTCGAGGAGGTCTTTTGAGGCAATACGGTGGCGGCCTGAGTTGAGGTCGCCGTCGTCGAATGGGGGTGGTCCGTCGTAGGATTCTAGGTCTGCGGAGTCGTACATTGGTTCGAGGGGAAGGTTGGAGTATGCCGAGGCAGATAAGGAGGGTGGGGACAAGGGAGCAGGATTGCCGGGGGAGGAAGAGTAGCCTGTTGAGTCTTGTACGCAGAGTGAGCCGGTACTGTCAAAGGCTGCGTTGCTCGCGTCTGTCCAGAGCTGGGTGAGGTTGTAAATGTTTCGGAGCGTGTAGAAGAGGCGACAGTCGGCGGCTTCATAACGAAATTGCAGCGGGATTTCGTCCGCGGCAGAAGACCGGACTTGGTCGCGGAGGTTGATGCCTAGGTAGGAAGTGCGGATTCCGTGGTCGCGCACTTTTGAGAAGGGAGGGATTACGGGCAGGGCTTGGCGAAGAGATTCGTCCCGGTTGGAGGCAAAGGCCATGATGTCGTCGATGCTGTTGGCGCTGTAGGCTCTGGCACCACGACTGCCGGAGACTGCTTGCATGGGGCCGTATTCGGGGAGTCCGCCTAGGGCGATTGTTCGGGTCCCCATGCGGGTCATCGCCTCAACAAAGATGGAACAAGCTGAGTTGCATAGGCCGTCGGTCAAGATGACGATGTCCTCTGGTTTGAACCTCTCAGTGGTGTTGACGGGGTTGAGTCCGAAGCCGTAGGGAAAGTGTCCGGTGAAGGCAGCGTAGGTGAAGACCTCGTCGGAGAGGTTGTACCGCTCGACTCTGCTGAAGCTATCTCCGCGGTCCTGGCTTGCAGAGTCAAAGTCGGCCCAGCTGGGAAAATTCTCGTTGGTAGAGGCGTCGATTCGAGGTGTAATGACCCACTCGTTGCCGGCAATTTCCCAAAAGTCATCGGCCTCTTTGTCGAGGGTCTCCCACCACTCGGTCATGAAGCTGCCAAGGATGGTGCCTAGAGGATGACTTCGCCGACGGCTGCCTGCAAAGATGTCATGTTGCGGGAAGAAACGTTTGAAGATGTCAAACGCCAGCTTTGTCTCGCCGCCGTTGTTTTGTTGCAGGTCGATGACAATGCGAGTGAGACCTTTGGAGGAGGCCCCGTCGATGAACTCTTGAACCGTTGAAGAGAATGCGTCGACTTCTTCGCCGAACTGGGTAAATGTTGGCAGACTGAGCACACCGGTGGACAAATCATCGAGAAAATAACCCGTGACAACACCACCATGTTTGACCGAGAGATTGGCTTGAACGATGTCCGGGTTCCGAGGATACGCGCCGAGAGTCTCGTCGAACCACGTGCTCGGAGTGGTGTCTTCAGGCTCTGGTCCAAAGTCTTCCGGGTTGACCATGACGGATCCATTGTAGCTGGCAGGGAGGAGACCAAGTACAAAGAAGTTAAAAAAGTCCCCGCCAGTTTCTAGAGGTCCCGGATCCTGGAAATACTTGAGCTCAGCCCACCACTCGGACAGTATCTCAGTGGTATTCTCGAGCGTGAAATCAAGCCAGTCGTTCTCGTCGGTCCCGGGGTAATGGTCGATCTGGCCCGACCAGACACCGTAGTCGAGCTGGATGTCAGAGGCGGGGTGCTCAAACAGCTGGTTGTAGTCGGCATGGGCCTCGAGGTTGCCAAAGGAGAAGTTGGCGGCCGACTGCTTCAGAAACTCAACCGCATCGATGCCGTTGATCTGCGAGATGGGCGAAGGTTCCCATGCCCAGTTGGCGTTTTGCGCATCGGTAATGTCTTCTCTGAGATAGGGCTTGGGCAGCTCCTTGCCGTCCCTGGAAACCGAAACGATCTCCCACTGACTACCAAACTTGAAGGGCATAAGAATGCCAAAGTCAATATCAACATGTCCGTCGTGCATAGCCGAGACGATGTTGTTGACGTCCAGCTCAAAGTCATATTCCCTCGTATATGCTCCGGCCAGCACCTTGGCCTTGACGATATCCAGCTGCGCCATGACATCGAGGGCGGGACGCTGGTAGCCCTCGGGCGGATCACGGAGATAGGCCAGAGTGCTCTGGAACTGGATCGTCGTGTTGAAGTAGTCGAGGAACCGCAGGGCGACGGCATCGTTGAATGGGACGCTGATAAGGCATTGGTAGACTGGGTAGGCTGGAAAAATGGGATAAAGCCCGGCATCGAGAGCTTCACGCGCCCATCGAAAGACTTGACCGCATGGCTGGCCTTCGATGTCCCAATCGTCCTGACGGCGGACTAAATCTCGTCTGGTAGGTCTTGGTTGTCTAGACTGATGTCCCTGTGGGCGGGCATCAGTAGGTGAAAAGAACAAGAGGACAAGACAAGCCCAAAGAAAGAAAGAAGACATTATTCCGGACTTTGTAACGAGTGACATGGTTTCTGCTGGTGCTGGTGGTCTAACGAGCAGCGTTGTGAAGATGTTGGAGACGACGACATCATCGAAAAGCGCGATGCCCGCGTGGTTTTGTTGATGGTGCCCTGAGCCGCAAATGGTATCGACAAATCTGCAAGGCGTACGGAGTACTCGTACAGCAAAACGGCCGGCCGTTGTGTTTGGGGTGTGACAGGGTTACACCGGGATAGGTTCCGTGCATTTCAGCCCTATTAGTCAGGTCTTGGCAGCTCAGATTCTTATTTTAGAATGCTTAGTCAATCCGGTTTTGGAGGTGATGGTGATCAGCCATAAGGCAAAGGTTAAAGAGGTCCAAAATGATAATAGTGTGGTGATGCAACCCAAGGCTCCTTCAATCTCCACACATGAGAAAGAGGGGAAACCAGAACTCATATTTCCA
Organism: Rhypophila decipiens; assembly: GCA_033297075.1. NCBI lineage: Eukaryota > Fungi > Ascomycota > Sordariomycetes > Sordariales > Naviculisporaceae > Rhypophila > Rhypophila decipiens. Next base: position 47,760 of record MU858278.1, on the reverse strand, counting down.
TATTCAGGCGTCTGTGATGGTTGCTTGGCACGTGCTTGGGCAGGCACTTTGGGGTCCGTATCGTGACCCAAGACAGAGCGTGCATAATCCAGCCAGTTCACAACGCATTATCACCTCAACCGAGATTAACGTTTTCCCAAACGGCCCCCAGCTGGGTCTTGGCGCATGAGGAGCAGGCGGCACAGCCCTGGAAGATATATGGTTCGTGAATGCCAGCACCGTCCAAAGAGGAAAAGAAGTTCGCCATCAGTCTGTAAACATGGGACGGCAACAGCTGGAGGTTGTGATCAGAGAGTGTGCACCCAAGAGAATCGCGACCCCATCAACTTTCTATCCCCAACTCTTCAACGGCTTTTTCAGCTCTTATTATTATCGAAAATGGAAAACAAGCTCATTGCCATGGCAGCTGCGCGTTGTGGGGGGGCCTGGGTCGGGGAAAGTAAGTTCTCTGTCCTGTGCCAGCTCGGCGGATTCGTATTCCCTGCGTAACGAGGACGAAACCCAATACACGATAAGCACTAACATGAAGCTAATCCGTTCCAGACGTCCTTGGCAATCCTTGTTGTCCAAGATCTTGGCAAATCCTTCACGCAAAATCGCAAGCGGGTCTTGCTTTCGGCATTTTTCTCAACCACCACTGAAAACGATGACCTCACTGGTGCGGTGACGGACATTTCTTGCACAGCGGATCTAAGGACCAAGTTTCTCAACGAGATTGAGCGCCAACTTGATAGACATCTCGCCGCAACAGAAACAGCAGCTGCAGCCGAAGGACGACGGCGGCGGCATGTAGGAAGCGCCAAGAAATCGAAACGGGTTCAAATCCAAGTTACAAGCAATGTTGATGATGATGAGCATTCACCTTCTCAGTATGAGCGGATAAGATCCAAAATATCTGGCTTGACACATCATGATGTGTACCTCATCGTCGATGATCTCGACCTGGCATGGCTCCATTCGCAAGACTACTTTCGTCTAGAGGAATCACTTGCATGGCTCGAGGGTCTGGGGATAAGGATACTGGCAACATCTCGTACCTATTATAAAAAGAACACGCCTCCGCTGACTTGTGATGTGGTATTACCGTGTTATGAGGACTCGCCAAACGAACGAGACACAGACGGCATCGACGACGACGGCCATAGGGACTTTTGTCTCGACGATCCAAAGTTAGTCGCGTGGTGGGAGTGCGTTATGTGCGTTGAGGATATTGAGATTGATGCGGACGATAATAATGTGGTGTGCGAGGCGTGTCGAAGAAGGGGGCATGGTTGCACCAGGCCGTATGTATATTTTCCTTCGACCCAATTCTTCTCGTGGTTGATCGACCTCCAGTAACTGACGTAACACATGGAACCAGAGAACATGCCTCGGCCCTCCTCACCTACAGGAAACGTATCACGTATATCGACATGGGAAATGAGTTAGATTTTGGCCTGAAAGGCTTTATCGAGCACCTTCTGCAAGCTGAACACGGCCAGTTTCTTTTCTGTCCATCCGGTGACAAAAGCCAAGACCACGAATACCCACCGCTCTCCAACCTGGGTCGTCAACTCCTCCCATCGGTCTCGATCTCGTCGCACTCTGATCGCGATGCCGACGGTAGCCTCGAGGCGTCTCTGCGATGTGTTACGATTGATCCGCCTGCAGGTTACCCAGACAAGCCTGAAGCCGACGAAAACGGGCAAGATAGCGCTGCTGAGACCGGGAGCCCAACATCGTGCGAGAAAGAAGGCTTATCCGTAACAACAAGGTCCCGCCAAGCAACCCGTCTGATCAACCTCCTCTATGAACAGTCAGACAATAACATAGCCAATCTGCTCTGTCGTCTGGAGACCATTCACGAGATAGACTCGGAGCTGGAGGGCCCGGCTGTCACGGAGAAAAACGCTGATGGTGGTATGGGCAATGATGGCAATGCTAGTCTCGAAGCAATTTTTGAGCTGGAAAACGCTGACCGTCTTCCGCGGTCCGTCGTGGCCATGTTTGATACATTGTTCAATACCCATATCCGTGACCCTCTGCAGAACCGTGGCACTGGTAAAGACGAGGAGAACAAGGAGCAAACAACACGAGCGGCAATCGCCCTACACGCGATCCGCCATCTCGCGCGGTGGATCGCCAAAAAAGGAATGAAGTCGGTGCCCTTTCGGGAGCTCAAGGAGACTCTTTTAGAGGAGGATGCCGTTTGTGGCCATGGTTTTCGGAATACCTTTGATACAGTAAGACAGCTACAGGGCAATGACGGTAATGAGGAGGACGCCGAGATAAACCTCTTGGACTACATCATCGGCACAGCGGTTGGTTTACTCACCATGGAAAGGGGTGCGTTTCCGGAGGAGACAGCATTAAGCTTCTTTCACACTGACTTTGGGCTATATGCGGCTGAACACTATAGTCCATTTCTAGCATCTGGAAAGTGTTGTTAGCGAGAGTCGAGTCATATGATTACTTTTCAATAAATATCAACATTTGATCCGGTGAAAGACTGGAGCTCTCTGTTATGTCGTTTTGCGTCAGTCTTGGCACTTACCATACCTGTCATTACGGAGTACCATGTTCAGTACCATGTTCAGTACCATGTTCAGTACCATGTTCAGTACCATGTTCAGTACTGTACCATGTTCAGTACCGGTAGAGTGACATGGTGAAGACGAACATGAACCGCCCCCACAAGCACAAGAGGAATAACCAAAACAGTACGGATACTCCGTAGGCTATTTGTATCGACAAACCCCGCTCATAACCTAGCATACCAGTCTCACTCTTCAGCCACCTCTCACATTCAACATTTCAAGAATTATCAGATCAAACCTTCACAAACCGAACTTACCATGCCCTGCCAAAATTGCCGTCAGAACATATTGATCGGAACCCAAAGCTGGGGACTCCATCGTCCCGAAAACTACTCCAATCCAGACGTTGACGTCAAAAAGTGCACATTTTGTTCGCAGCTTCGGCGGGACGTCGATCACCAAAAGAAACTTGAAGAATATCCCACTTACCGCTGGACCATCCGCTCCTCCCCAATCATCCGAGAGACCCGTTCGGCCCAGTACACAACCATCACCTTCCGGCCAGTTGAAGCCCAAGCCGCAACAAAAAGCCCAGCAGTATCGCCGTCTCTTCCGACGCGAACATTCTACATATTTGATCCCTCCACCTTATTCATCCCGCGATCTCTCCCAAAGTCCACCGACATCTCTGCAGTTGATGGTGCAGCGCCTCAGATCAAGAAATGGGTCTCAAATTGTCTCACCACTCACGAGCGATGTTCTGGTTCCGTGACCGGTGCACCTAACCAAGCGCCTCCAGGATCACCCTTCGTCCCAACACGCGTAATCGACATCACACGAGACCCAGTCTACGTTCTCAAAACGACCTCTCACCCGGAATTTCCCACTGGATCCCAGAACCTACTACCAGCCTATGCGACTCTATCACACTGCTGGGGAAAGCACCCGATGCTAATGCTCACCTCGTCGACCTTGGCAGAGTTTACAGACCCAAGTGTAGGAATCGCTTGGGCCAAGCTACCACGGACCTTCCAGCAGGCTATCCAAGTCGCTAGGGAGACGCTCGGTGTCAAGTACATATGGATCGACTCGCTTTGTATCATCCAGAAAGACTGGGTTACTGGGGATGAAGGGGACTTTGCGACCGAGGGACAGCTTATGCACAAGGTTTATCGCTATTCGTTTTGCAATATTGCTGCGGTGGACTCGGCGGATTCTACGGGGGGACTGTTTAGGGGCGACGGGGAAGAGGTTAGATATGCCAATGGCAATGGCTTGGGTGAAACTCCGGATGTGAATGGTGCCGATGGAAAGAAGACCTCCAAGGCGAAAAGGAAAAGGGCCGAGATATTGCCTGAGCTGGTTCCTGTCAGGGGAGTAGCTAAGCCGGGGCCGGGATTGTCAACAAGGACAGCGGATGGAAATCAACAGCTTGGGGAGAAGAAATTCGCCATCCTGGGCGATGTCTGGACGTCGGAGCTGCTGAGCGGGTCGTTGTATGCCCGTGGATGGGTCTTTCAAGGTACGTTTCACCTCCGTGTTCTTGGGCAGGTTTCTTTGTTCTGTCTGGTATCATGACACCATCGCTAACATAAAAGCTTGTATGATAGAACGCATGCTAGCCCCTCGAATCCTGCACTTCTCCTCGACCCAACTATTTTACGACTGCGCGACCACCTCGGCCTGCGAGATCCTGCCTGAAGGCCTTCCGGCGCCACTAGATAACGTCTCATCCACCGAGCGAAACTGGCGCGAGATGCTCCTCGCTACTCGCCCCCAAGAGCCTTCAACTTCCTCCGCCCCGAGCCGTCCTCCTTTAGAACGACATCTAACAGGCACAGCGGACCCATCCCTCGAGACCCTCTGGCGAGAATCCGTTAGGCAATATACATCCTGCGACCTGACCAATTACGGATGTGACAGGCTAGCCGCTATCTGGGGCGTTGCCAAGATTGTTCGTGATAGGTTGCGAGTTGACGATCCGGGCGAGGAGTACGCCAGTGGACTGTGGAGACGTCGCCTCGATCAGCAGCTTGCTTGGCGGGTTGTGGATTATAATAGGGCAGAGAGGTTACCTGAGTTGAGTACAAAACATCCTAGTTGGAGCTGGGCGAGTTTGAAAGGTGAGATTATGGTTGCTTCCAGGTGGATTGTTAGTACTGCTGATGGAGGGTATCGAGTCTCTGGGTGGGTTGATGGATCGAATGAGGGGACGCAGGAGGAGCAGCCAAAGCGTGTGGAGGTTGATTACGAGGTTGAGTATCTTACTGATGAGAGTGGGAACAGGAATGATGACCTTGAGCCGGTGTTAAAGAGGAAGAAGCTTTGCATGAGGGGCGTTGCTTTTGCCGCGAAGTGGGTGGTCACGGGTGATGTGAACAAGGTCGGAGGGAAAGGAGGAGGTCAGTGGACTGTGGATGTCGAAGGAACCAATAAAGTGCTTGGGGGCATGACAAAGCTGGATGTGTATCCCGATGTTCGGCCGAGTGCAGACGGGGAATGCTTTCTGATGATATTGGGGCTCGGCAAATCCGTCAGCGCAAGGAGCGTAGATGAAGCCTTAGAGGATGGGACGGGGCTCATTCTGGAGTTGGTCAGCGGGGATAGTGCTGTTGCAGGTTACAAGGAGTACCGAAGACTGGGAACATTCAGGGCATGGGGAGTCACGAGGGACGAGTTTGACAAGTCTCTTGAGCGGGGCGTGGAAAATCTCTATCTTGTATAGTGTCACGGATGATGGGGGCAGGCAATTACAGACACATCGCTGCTGTACGGTGCATGAGTAGCAACTGCGTTCAAGCGGAAGAAGGGATTTGTGTAAGAAGCTGGCCAAGCTCGAATATCAATATAGCACCAAGAAGTTGAGCTAGTTTAACGAGTGTCTCTGACAAAAACGCTTTGTCAATTTTGTTCCAAAATTTGCTATCCCGTCCGTCCCGCCATGTGTCCATATATGTCTCAGGGTGACGCCATCTAGCAGTCACCGCCATTGCAGCTGCAGACACCGTTGATACATGTTCCGAATCCACCGCGGCACTGTGTCAAAGAGAAGAGGCGGCGTTAGTTAGACTTCGCAACGCTATTTGATCTACCAGCGGAGTACTTACAGCGCAGCATGTATTGGGGTCGTTTGAAGGGCAGCTGAAAGAACGGCCAAAGACGAGCTTATCCGAAACATCCCTGGTGTCGAGCTTCTGGACCATGCCGAGCGGGGCGGGCTCGGGAAGAGCGACAGCGAGGCTGAGGAAAAAGGCGAGAGTGGCAGCGGAGAACTTCATGTTGGTGGTTGTGGGTTGTGGGTTTTGGGTTGGTAGTTTGTGTATTGGTGTTCTTGGGTTAAGTTGTTGAAGAGAGCTGGTTGATGATGATGGTTGATGATGATGATGTGTTCTAAATGTCGGAAAGAGGGAGAGGAGGGTAGGTTTATAAACCCATTTCTGAGCTCTTCACCTTGCTGGATCTTCTATTGTTCTGAGACCCAACTTCTCAATGCTGGACGTCCTGGACACCAGATTCCCTTCAAACCTCAGATGAGCGGTCAGCCGAGCATTCCTCAAGGACAAGCAAGAACCCTGCTTCGCCATCCTTTGTCTAGTCAAGACAGGAAGGTCGGATTGATAGCGAACGAGAACCTGCTCACGACGACGATCTTGTTTACATGATATCGGATCCTGTAAGGTGAAACTATATTCCTCGGACTCAAGTTGTATGTACGACGAGATAAGTAACACTACCGCTCACTTCGTGGAGTTGGTGTAAAAAAGATTCATTACACATACTCGGATCTTTCAGTTATACAATAGTAGCAACACTGTTGTGCGATTTGTGACTATGGCGTAAAAGAGCGTACTTCAGTCTTCTTGGACGTTTCACTGGCCTAACAGTAATTATCTCTTCGCCTTTCACTCGGTGTGATGCTCGGTGATGCAATCGCATGCTCGTGCTTGAACACTCGGTCAAATTTATCGTATCAGCTGCACAGTCTGTGAATGAGTACACAAAAGCTGTGTTAACCTAGAACATCTCCGTCATATTCCCATATCAAGGACGGCCAATAAAGGGTGAGAATCTGTTCGGGATCGTATGACCTGACGTCAATAGAGCTGAGTGAATCCACAAACATCGCAACATATAAGCTTCCTGTTGCAACATAAGCAATCGATCCTCCGAGCATTAGCGCCGGCAGTGGCATTGGAGTGCCGATCCCCGGATCCACAGCGCAGATCTCGGAATAGCCCCGCCTTAGCTCAGCCTTTTCATTTATTACGTACTTTCTAGCTGACTGTGTCAGAGATCTTCTGTTACACATTGAACAAAGCCGTATGCTGGGATCTTTTGAAGGCTGTTTCATTTATAACGAGAATGAAAACAGGACTCCTCTGAGCAGACTCTTACGGTCGGGGTCCCTCATTCATCTAAAGAGATTTCACCTCATTGAGCGTATCATAATTGTTACCACACCAAGGTCAAGATGACAAGGCATGGTGGAATAGACGATTGAAGCACGGTTGAATATAAAATCAGGAGAAGGGCATAATGTTAATTCCACCCCCATGTAATTTGCACGGAGGTTAACTTGGTCAGTGTCTCGCAAATTCCACGAAAGTACCCATGACTCACGTAATATTACGGTAGCCGACGAGGTCTTCTGTCAGGGCCACGATTGCCCTGTGACATGCAGCCAGCCGAAATGTCAGAGAAGCTCTCATGGCAGCGAGCAACGAAGATAGTGACAAGAGTGAGCCTGTGGAGTTAATTTCGTGGAACTTGATGGACCAAAGCTCGTTTGCTTGGGCCACAAGAATGTTGAACTCTTCAATGTGTGAGCGAGCAGTTGCGACTTTTTATCTTCCAAGTTGTCAACCTAATCTTGTGTCTTCCATCCTTGGTGGGTCACACTTCAGCTGCAAGGTGAAGGTTCACGAAGCAGTGATATGTTCCAAAGAAGACTTGATGCCAAATAACTTGCATGAACCAATCATAAAAGTCCTGGCATGCAGCCCGCTTACACATCCGGCATCCGGATATGCTTCTCAGATCTGCCGACCGTTCATATACCGTGGTCTGGCTTTGCTGTCAAAGGCACCTTTTTTCTCATTACCACATCTCAGACCAATCGTGAAATACAAAAGGAATCCCACCCACAGCCGCTTGGCCTGCCAAAAGCAACTTCTGTCCAGGCTCATGTTTCAGGAAGGCCGTTCGCTTCATCGCTACGTACCTTCGGGATCTTTACCCGCAGCTTACACTACTTGTCATTAGGTCAGCAACACCCAAATCAAGGTGGAGGATCGACGCCTGGAGTTGTGTACCTGGGAGCCGGAGCGTAGTTGAACTCTGTTATTCTTCGACTTTGCCACTCGCACACCTGCCTCGTCTCTTCTCGCCAAGCTCCGAGGTATGCAGTGAACGATGTGGTAGCCGGTCTGAACTCTGAATTCTCAACCAGCACGGACCATATCAAAGTTATGCAGTGCCACCAACCAAACATGGGCAGTTTCAATCATGACCTACCTACTGCTGCCCACCCATCATTTCCAGATTATGGATGATATAGCGATAACCAACAACCTGTCTGAAACATACGGGTAATATCGGATTGGGTCTCATTGGCTCTTATCGGCTCATTATTAAAACTGAAACTTTCAAGTTCAAGGCATAGATTTGCTTAACGAAGCTAAATGTGTTTCTGTATCATAGCGCGTCGACTCCGCTAATTGAATTTCCCTTCACATGCTTGATAACATCCCAGTATTCCAGTTTAAATCCGAGTCAACAAAAGACGGCCCGAAATCATTCGCATCTCATACCCCAACATACATATTCATCAAATCCAGTACCCGATTTCCATTCCCAGTATCTTGTTCATTCCATTTAATGATAAACGTCTAATCCTTCTTCCCCTCTCCCTCCTTCTTTTCCTCCTGCTTCTCAAGTAGTGTACCAAACACGACGTAACCCTGAATAATCTTTGAGATGCGGACAGGAGGGCCCGTCTCCGTAGGCGGGAACTGAATACCGGTGTCGGTATCGACCTCGACAAGCTGCGGGTTCTCGCCGGCAGCGGGAAACTTGGCCCACTTGATGGTCCAAAAGATGGAACCATTGGAGATCCAACTATTGCAGAGAGTAAAGAAGACAGGGTTGAAGTGCAGACCAACGCTCGAGGGAGCGGGCTCTGGTTCCGGCCGGGGAAGCCTGACGCTAAGAATCAACCGGTGACCCTTCCCACCGGGGAGGATTCTACTCTGAGGCGGGAGGATGGTGGTAATACTGAGCTTGTTGAGGTCTTTGGCGAGGTCACTGGTCGTCTCACCGGCACCTGTGTTGTCTGGAAGGCCTGTATAGCGGATGGGGACGGTGTGAGGACCAGATCCGGTCTGGACGATGACGCTGTCGCTGCGGAAGTACTCTTGCGGCAGGGACACGTAGGTCTTATCCTCGATGTCGATGTTCTGGGTGGGGCTGGCCCCAGCGGGGAGGATGCCGCCCGGATAGCCTAGGAGGGAGAACTTGAAGCCACCAACAAAAAGAGGGTCTTGGCTGAGGTAGGGGCCCATCCAGAAGGATGCGATTTCACCTGCCGCGGTGACGATCAGGACACGCTTGGTGGTGTCGTAGAGGGCTGTGAGACCTTCGGGTCCGAAGGGGATCAGGTTGGGTGCCATTTTTAGTAGAGGAAGGGTACAGGAGGGGCTATGAAGTTAAGAGCTGCTGGTGAAGTGATGTGATGGAAGTTGATCGAAGATGGAACTGATGAGTGCGAAGAGCTGGATCCAGAATGAGTTCTGGGCCGAAGGAAGGAGACGTTTAAATACGTTTTCAGTTCCTTAGGAAACACCTCGACCGCTGCGAAGGCTTTTCACATGCAGACCTCCTCCACCTCATTTGCACAGAACGGCATTGGTGATCATGAACCAACCCTTCTCGTCCACACCTCGCGGGTTACCCTTCTCGTCTCTTGCCTGCCCGAAACATCACAGCCAGCCACGTTCTTCATACTCTGACTCTTGTTGGTTCTGACTGCTTCATGATCATGCGGGCATACACTGTATTGAAGTTTTGACCGAATGCGAGGGCAATTCAAGAAGCTATATTGGCTACCGGTGTCCCATGCTATCATGTGATTGGAGAGAAGGAAGCAGACTGGCCTGACCATTTTAGTCTCACTGCAGTGTCACACGGCGAGTTGGAGTCTAGACCCCACAGGACCGGACAGCCACAAAAGTGCTCTGGCAGAGACGTCGGCAAGAGGGTACTCAATCGGTTAGCTGCGATGTTGAGGTTAACACCCATTACACATAGAAGGTTAAGATGCTTTACGTATCCGGCTTTAAGCTGAGGAAGCGGCAAGAAAGAAAAACCCCAATTAATAGAGGCGCCTAATATACAGGCACCAGTCCTCTCGTCTACAGGCACTGGTCTCCTTATATACTGGTACTGCTCTTGTACAATATACGTCTTAACTGGCTGTAATAAATGCCTTAACTGGCTAGAATAAATACGTTGACTAGCTAGAATAAATACCTTATCTAGCTGAAATAAACGAGTTAACTACCTAGAATAAATGCCTTGACTGGCTGGAATAAATGCCTTGTATAGCTGAAATAACGCATTAACTACCTAGAACAAATGCCTTAACTGGCAAGAATAAATACCTTAACGTTAACTGGATAGAATAAATGCCTGGACTGCCTAAAACACATGCCTCGACTGACGAGAATAAATGCCTTGACTAGCTGGAATATTTGCATTGACTGGCAAGAATAAATGCCTCAATGGGCAGCGGGCTTGAATAAACACCTCTGAGCTGGAAAGCCAAATTGGACTGGTGCCTGTATACGAAAGTAGTGGTGCCTGTTTATTATGCCCCTTAATAGAAGCACCTCCCAAAAAATATCACAAGGCCATCCCAACCGCTAGACGAATCACAGGTCCCAACCAAACTGAATCCTAGCCTAAAGGGTGAAATAGTTCATAGTTCAACCCCTCAAACAATTGCTCGAGTTAAAGAACTTACAGCTATTAGAGCCAGCAAGGATTGGTGGTAGCTTGGCGAATTTCCTGCTGCATAGCGTGCACAATCTCGGCAGCACGTTGCAGCACCCCCGCGCATGTAGCCAGGGTGACTAGCTTGCTAAAGTCTTCCGCGTGGGGTACTTGGTCTGCCATGGCATTTTGGACTGCCTCCAGGTAGATGCTCCGGAGCAATCGGCATCTTGCCCAATAGATACAAGTATCCAAGTTGAACCGCCAGATACGGGCCGTTTCCTTGCTATCCCAGTGACGAATGGCGCGAGACTTGGCATGGACCATATCGAGACCCGGTGGAAGCATGACGTATTGGGCGCTGATGAGGCTACCCTTCGAGTCAGTCCAAAGGAAGCTGACGGTGTTGGTATCGATGTTCAATGACGGGTTGGGGAACACCTTGCTAAGGTGTTTACGGGCATTCGCTGTAGCCTCTGAGGGAGTGCGGCTATGGGTGCCAATCACTTTCCGCTGCTTCCTTGGGCTCATCGGTAGGTCTTGGTTGAGATGGCCGACGAGTGTGGCCGAGTCTGATGATCGTGCCGGGAGTTTTGGGGCCTGGCCAGCTCCAGACAAGGTATCCCGATCTTGGAATACATGGGTCCAGAATTTCTTCCGCTGAATACCGGCATTGGTATCATCATTGAATGCCAAGGGGTAGTTCATTTTGCGGGCTAGTTCCCTGATGATATTGTCTGCCGAAGCGAGGTCGGCTGCGAGGTTGAACTGGGCTGTTAGGGGTGGTGGAGTTCCCGCCCTGTCGTGAAACACGACTTATACCTGGGAGGGCAGGGGGGGGGTTCGCAGGTGGGTGTAAAAATAGGGTGTGAAATTCTTCTGTCAGTATTCTAAATGAATACTGAGAAGACTCTCGACGACCCTTGTCAGGTTGTTAAGAAGAAAGTGATCAGCACCCTAAAAGACTAGCAGAGCCAGAGGATCTTCTTACACTCTATTTGTACACCCACGTAGTTCGGTAACATGACCAATTTGTAAAATGATGATTTTCATTAGTCTGCCCTACAGGGCAATCCGAATGCCAAGAGGCTGGCTGAGACAAAACGATACTGCCGTTTGGGGAACGTTGGCCGCCACAAGACAGCATCCGGGCACCATTACAGCAAGCCACATGCCTGTGAGGGAGGTCTAGACCGGTTTGACGATTCCCGGCTCCCCGAATATGGAATCTTCCGTGCAAGTCCAATGAAGAGTTTGGTAGTTCTCATGTCATGATTCATTCAGTACATACACCATTACGGCCGTTCCAGAAGTTCCAGGAGTGCTCGGCACTCTACAATAAGTAAGCCCCCGATTACACATCATATGCCAACAAAGATAAACCAAGATAAGGAAATATTGAATACAGTGATAACTTCATGAATCGTAACAATGAAAAAAGAGAAGAGCTTTCCAACATAGGAAGAATACAAATTGTCTGAATGGAATAGTATCATGGACATGAACAAAGGCCAACCAGAAAAGAAAAAAGAAGGACCAAAAGACTTCAGCAGAAAGTAAAAAATCAAAGAAATGATGCCAGTATGGATCAGGATCGTCACCAAGTAGTGACATTTGCGGGAGCCCTTTCAGGGGCCACAATACGCCGGCCCCTGGCCGCAATAGCCCCATGGTGAACAACAGTATCCGGCAGCGCACAGGTGGTTTCCATCGCATGTGCCGTCGGGGTTGGGATTTGGCGTGGGGTGTGGGTTGCCTGTTATGAGATAGCACGATTAGAACACTCCTCTACCTGAGATTAATGGCAACAAAACTCACAATAGAGCGGTTCCTGGCCGCAGTATCCCCACTGAGAGCAACAGAACCCCTTGGCACAAGGGTGCTTGTCATCGCATGTTCCGTCTGGGTTGGGCTTTGGCGGATCGGGGCATGGGTCGGGATTGTGCTTGCAATACAAGTCGCCCGTCCCGCACCAGCCGAAGTCGGAGCAACATAGATTCCCCGGGCATGGCTTGGTCTTGCTGCAGCTCCCGTCGTACCCTCGCGGCACGACGTAGAGCGGGTTGGCCTTGCAGGCGGTGGCGGCGAGGAGAAGGGCAGTTAAGATGTTGATGGTGAGCATAAGTAGTTTGCTTGGTAGTTGTTTGTTTGGAATGATGACTGATGGTGGTTTGGTCGAACCATTTGTGTGAAAGTGAGACAAGCCGAGTAGAGGAGCCAGAAAATATATCTAAAAGTTGTGGGGCCCGACGGCCTGGCATCTGATGACATACAGACGAAACGGGATGTCCCATGACGCTCGTCATGATACATGATTGATCACTTTACTTGAGCTCTCGGCTGTGGGGCCGATGATGTGCATATGGCATGCACTGTATCAGAGACAGGATTGGCAGAGCGGGCCGTTGACAGATCCCGGCGTGTTACTGTCAGGGATTGTTAGATTTTGTCACGTACATGATGTGGTGTTCGATGACGATGCCCATGATTCCGGAGCGGTGAGCAGCTGGACAAAATATATTAATGTATCGAGATGCTCAGATGTCGCTGAGTTGCCAGGGCCGGACGCTGGGAATGGGGGGCACGTCGGAGGACAGGAGTGAGGTTACACGGCATGAGGTGGCCGGCCAATCAGGTTCCGGCTGCCGAACTATCAGGAGAATTTCATCATGATATCCGTACCGTCAGTCCATGGGCGAATGATATCGAACACCCACAAATGTCACCAAAGTGTCGTGATGCTATTTTCTACTGAAAATGGAAGGCAAGATAGTGACATTACGGAGATAATCGCTGGGATAATTGTATTTTTGTTTCTCGCGGAACGTCAAGGCGGAGCTGATCAACGATCACCCTTTTCTAGCGTTCTTACACTGCCGTGGCTCCAAGGTGTCGTCTGCTAAAGCGAGGTCGGCTGCTGTCAATTGATCGACATTCTTGATTGTTCTGGGAGCAGCCATTGTCATAGGGAGTTGGTAATGAGTTCCGTCGAGTGCGACCGGAATGCTGGTGAGGTTTTTGGGTGTGACTCTAAGTTGCGGATGATTATGTCGAGTACCAGTAGAAGCTGATGGTGAATGCGTCGAGTATGACGGGAAGTTGATGATGACTATGTCGAGTGCGACTGGTGGGCTCGCTGTGTTCGCTATGATCGGTATCAGAAGGTAGCAACCCTTACAACGCACCAGCTATCACCCAATTCGTTCAGGATCTGAGAGATGCCGCAGAAAGAGACTTGGGTCACCCACTCCTTGATCTCGGGAATTGAATATCTCAACCACGCCTAGTAAATAGTATAATCGTTCTGAAGTATTCGGAGCCGGGTATGCTGTTTCTGGCTCGTACAGGGCAATATAGAGAGGAGTAAATCTCCATATTTGCTGTGCTGTCCTATATATTTACTACGTAATAGGGGAGTGGGTTTGATGATGGAAATCGTCGAATAGACTTCTTATAGCAGGTAGAGTCGATGAACTAGATGCCATATCCTCAGCCAATACTCCTTCATTCGGATTGCGTTAAAAGAACCTCCAGTTATATAATAATAAGACTGACTCCGAAGATGAATTGTCCTAAGTTATAGTTTCGTTAGCAATTTTTCTTTCGAAGTCAAGAATAGCAAAAAGGACTCATTATATCCAAAAATGCGTTATATATCGAGATATTTCTCTTTATATCCACGTTGTAGGTAGGACAACTACGAACAACTCGATGATGGTCAAAGAAGTAAACTAAATTCTCAACAGAAGTTATAGAGATCTCATTACAGCTGATTAACCTCTGTTTCTAGTAAGGACCTCTATAATATATTGACGGATCTAAGGACAAGAAGCTATATTGCTTGGCGAAGTGTGTGAACTAGACTTACTAGTTAGTTCTAGAGCAAAGACGAGGTCAGGGATTGGCACATTCATTTATTTGGAAGAGTATCTTTTGTATTTCCTTAATACTAGAGGGCTATCTATATTGCAAGGATGTGGGAAACATTCGTAGTGAATGTATGACTTCCCACAAAACCGGCCCCCTATTTTAGATACTGTTTCCACCCAGTGACAAGGAAGGCCATAGCAGCGCCGCTAGTCCTCCATTCCGTCCAGCATCCCCATGGCCCAGGGCACCAGTCGCTTCAGCCACTCCTTGTACCCCTCAAGGTTGAGATGGACACCGTTATCACAGAACTTGGCCTTCTCACAGAACTTGGGGTTCTCACAGAACTTGGGGTTCTCACAGACATTCTTGCTCGGGGAGAGGTACACAACCCTAGCGACCTTGTAGGCCTTGCCTTCCACTTCCTTTATGATGCAGTCCTTAGCAAGGTCGGGGTCTTGATTGAGCCTCTCCGTCATTGCCTGCAACTTCTTATTCGCTAGCTCCACATTGTCTCCATCCGGGCCGGCCCGAGGGAAAATCCCCGTCAGCAAAATGCGAGATTTGGTCTGGCCCTTCTCGTTGCTCGGGATGAGCAACAGGCTCCGCAGCAGCTTAGCAAGATCCTGGACGTCGTTGTCGGACAGGCCAAGCTTCTGGCGAAGATTGTTGGAGCCGACCTGGATAACCTAGAGCTTGACTGAGCGCATTTTGACGAGGTAACTCGCGTAGCCCTCGAGGGCCTTGTGCGCGTTGCTGGCGACGCCAGCGGGAGGAGCGGGAGAAGCGGCAGGAACGGGAGGAGCGGGGGTTGCCTCCTGGACACACCATGCGGTAAGCGACGTTTTGAATTCGGTCGCCTCCGACTCCGAGGTTTAGAACGTTTTCCGGGCGCTCGGGAGCTTCGTTGCGGTAAAAAGGCTTGTTCATCATTTCTCTGCTTGGCCAGTCGCCAAGGCAGTCGAAGGTGGGCGTGTTCGTTCTGTTCGTTGGGACATGGGGAGGCTTCATACGCTCCAGCATACTATCGCCCAGCAGGACGACTAAGATCTTCTGCTGAGGCGGGGTGCTGGGTCGTAGGCTGGTCTCTCTGTGGAGAATGGGGAGGTGGTTGTTGGTCGAAGTCACGAAAGACCTCTCCTTGAACTTGCTTTGGGGGCGTAGCAGGCCCTCGATCTTGGCGATGATTGACTTCTCGTCGTTGGCGGCCTTGACCGCGGCCGTTTTGCCGTTGGCTTTGGTGGATGCCATTTTGACTGACCCCTCGACACTAGAGAAGTCGGCTCGGTAAAATCGGTTGTTGAAGATTGGAGAGGTTGAAGATCTTAGGAACAAGTGTAGAGAGGGGCAATTGTAGAGAAGGCTTGGGGACCTGGGCAAGGAGGTCCTCCAAGTTTGTTTGGCTGTTCTTTGAGTTGAGTGTGCGAGGAAGAAGAGGAAGAAAAGAAATCCAAGGATGCCCAGAAGGGGTTATTTATAGGAGTCCCTCGAGTGCTGTTGGTCGCACGTGCGCCAAAGTTTACTCTCCGTCGACAATAAGGTTCAGCTTGGTATGGTTCTGATCTCGGTGAACTCAAAAATTCACTTCTGATCTTATAGAATCTTTCTGCCAGCTGACAGAAGACCACTGTTCTTGAAGATAAGCATGATAACGACGTGGCGGCAGGTGCCAGAACAAACAGAGGTCTGGTGTTTTGCAGAGATAAGCATTGTTCCTGCATTTCTATTGGCTGGAAATCGGCGAAAACAGGGCTATGTTTTGGACTAAGGACGGTATGAACCTTCCCGGTGAGTTATGCGCTGTACAACAATCAGACGGCACCTACCCATATATCAGCTTGGAATAAACTTTATCTTGACTTGGAAAGTTTAAAAATGGTTGGATGGTTCAAGTTTGACTTTTTGCTATCAAATGACACATCGCCGGCGCACAGCACGACCAAGAAAACTCAAAAATATCCACGAGCCTTACATTGGACGAAAATCACGAAACACAGATCACAACCACACCAATACTAGCGATTTTGGCAATTGTTATCATGCGCGAGAATCGCCGCCAAAAGTCACTTTAGAATGCACATCTCCATCTTGGCATCCTTGAACGGATCGCGCCACTCCATCAATGGCTTCCCGCTCGTGTTCTGCAGCGACTTGTAGCGACAGAAACCAATCCTCTTGAACTCGCGCGAGTTTTGACCAGGCCGAAGCAGCAGCCCGTAAAACAAGTGTGGATAGGGCTTATCGGCCTGAACATTCTTGAACCGTGCCACGCGCAAGACAAAAAGCGTATGTGGACCGCTGTAAGCCTTGTCAAACCAAGCGATACCGAGATTTTTGTCTCGGTGTTGAATGTACTCGATCGTCATGGTTCCCTCGGGTACCGTGGCCGGCAATGTCTGATACTTGGCGCTTCCAGGGGCGGCCCGCTGATCAATCTCAATCATCTTGCCGTTGATCTGGAGCCAGCCGCCTTCCTCGAGCTGACCAGTTGGATGGGTGGGTACCTTGGGTTTGGTGTACACTTTGATGATTTGAATGGCGGGAATCGCTGGCAGGGCGGATGAATGGACGTCGGCTGGGTCGAGGAACGAAACCTGTCCGTCGCAGGATGCCCAGCTCCACGAGGGGGCCCGATAGTGACCTGGCCACCGGAGCCAGTCCCGAGACTTGTGCCACAACAGGCCCCAGACCAGATGACTTGTCCACAATCCGGCCACGTATTGCTCCTTGTCCAGTCCGGCAAGCATTGTCTGAGCGAGACCGGAAAGCGCCGGCAGTCGGTCATCGCCCTTGGTAATGCCCCGCGCCGTATAGTCGTGTACCATGTCATACCAGTCCCAAAAGAACTGTCGCGGAGAAGGGCCAAGAAAATGAAGTCGGTTGTCCCAGGTGCTCCGATGAGTTGTCATGGCCTGCTCAGGCACCCCAGTCTCGCATCGCCTTCCCTGACGACACTCCCAGAGCATCTGTCCATCGGCAAAGTGGATGGTTCGCGGTGAGAGAATTCGCTCCTGGAGCACCCACGCGCGTCTGTGCAGTGGAGTCTTGTGTAAAGTATCGAAATCCTGGCGACGTGGTATCAGCCAGACCTTTCCTTCTCCACGGGGAGTCGTGCACTTGACGAGAGCCTTGGTCATTTTGTAATCGGGACTGAGACATCCACCGTTGCCATCAGGACTGTAAGCTGCGGCGATGGTGAGGAACGAGTTGCGATAGACGCCGCCCATCTTCTTGGCCTCGTGATCCCAATCGGCAGCGTCCCCCTGGATGATACAGAGCGAGTCAATCCAGAGGTACTTGACGCCAATTTGGCGGGTGACCTCGATTGCGTCCCTGAAGGTCTTGGTGAGAATATTGATTGGAATCCTCTGCTGATGTGCACTGTAGTTCGCCCGCGTCGTCATGCTCTGCGGGTGCTGCACAGGGCCCCAGCAATGCGAAAGGGTCATATAGTGCCCGTTATGGGTGGTGGGCTGTGTGACTTCGAGACGAACAGTGCTATCGCCAACCGCGCCGATGTTTAAAACTCGTGTGGGCATGGTGTTGGGAGATTTGCACTTTTGGTGGCTGTTGATGCACCACTTGAGCCAGCCACGTATCTGTTCAAATGCCTCCTTGGAACCGGGCTCATTGACCTTGTGCCCGACGACCATGGTGCTCGGGATAGGGACCGGGTTTGGTCCCTCGCTGCTCGGGTATACATTGAAATGAAACGCCTCGTCACCACACCGGACTTTGATCCAGAAAACGCCGCCATGCAACCCGTTCTGCAGGTTGACCTGGATGGGTCGGAGGATAATTGCCTTTGAAGTCCAGGCCTTGTTGTTGACGTTATTGTAGGGCCCGATCCTCCCCGCGAGCTCCTCGGCAATCTTTAGGCAGAGGATACAACCCTTTGCACCGCACTCGTGGGCCTCCTTGAGGTTCTTGTGGTGGAGGACGTCTTCTGCTGTTCCCGCCGGACCGACCATTCGGGCCAGATCGAGAGCTGCGCAGTGCGAACATGGTGACATTTTGCGGATATGGAGCTTTTAGATCTTGGAAGGTTGGGGTTCTGGAATTGGTGTATACAGCTGATGTGGGAGTCGACTTGGTAGAGTAGGGACAGTCGGATTCTGGACGGGTCATGTGAATGGGGCATCATGACTTTAAGAGACACGTCTGGTTGCGGGATGCCCAGATGACACCGGGGTATCACGATGAGTGCGGCCGCCGAAGGAAGGCATGGTTGTCCTAGTGTCGGCCGCCTTCGTAAGCGACCCACACCACTCAGCCAATCCCAGGCACTCCTCACAGACTGTCATGGCATTCACCGACAAGGAAGCCCGGGCGGGACAACAAAGTCGCACCCTGGGATGGTACACTTATCCTCGTTACCCTGGGCGAGCCACAAGCGATGTTACATGTACCCCGTAAAACTTTGCACCATCTGCCAGGCCCAGATTGGAGCCTGAGATCCCTGGGCACAACGATCTTCAAGAGTATTCCTGATACTGTTCAGTCTATACTGGGGGATCCCAACTTCCACATGTCCGATTTGTTAGCCCTTTCTAGGGTCCCCCAAAACCTCCAACTATGGGGCGTGTATATTGACATCCCAACGAAGCGCGGCGAGATTGTCGGGGCCTATGTCGGCTCAGGTACAGGCTTAAATGTCTAATACCCCTTGGGCAATTGGGAACCCTACTGAAGACTGTGCAAGGAGCGCACGAAAGACTCATCCAACAAGGAGATATCGCAGCCAACATTCGGACCTTAGCCCTTTCCACCATATCCGAAGAACCGAAGCCGCATATCTCCCTACCTTAATCACCCAGGCACTTTTCACCGTCTACCTTAATACCTTGTTGAGCTCTGCTCCTCAGGCTCAAGACAGTCGCTACTACAATACACCAGCCATTACCAAGTTCGTCCAGGGTCTGAGAGATGACGCCGAAAGAGAATTGGGTCACCCAATAATCAATCTCGGTCATTTAATACAGCTCAATCTTACATACGGCATTCTCCAACTAAAAACACAGTCCCCTGGGTTACTAGTGGCCGTAGTGTCGAATTGGCCAGCAATGGCCTGCTTGCGCATTGATTTGATGATGGTGGTCATGGCCGTTTGAACTTTCTTTTTATGTTCTTCATCTACCACCGAGTCTTGGAATGCTAGACCGGGTGCGAGTCAGCGAGAGAATGGTTGAGATAACTAGATAATGTAGATAAACTTACTGGGAGGTTTATCAGTAAAAACATCAAGTGGAGATCCGGGTTTGTCCTCGTTGTCTTTGTTGTTGGTGTTATCTTCGGCATCTTCGTTGTCCGAGTCGATTGTCGAAGTGTCAGTATCCATACAGTTGGGGTCATCTTCGTTGTCCGTTGATATGGTGTCCGAGTCAATATCCATGTCCCTCGTCGTTCCAATCACTATCAATACCTGCACCAGCATCATAGTAGTTGTTATCGAAGGCTTCATCTTCCTGCATAGTAGCCTCGATGGCCTGGGCCTTAGCCTTGGTCTTGCTGCGTGTGGAGAGGGCCATTGTATGGTTCGAACTGGCTGCAGGCTGGAAATGGTTGACCGGAAGCGGACTCTGCAGTGGACAAGCAGGCCACAGATGTTATAAGCTTGTTTGAGCTCGGTCAGACATTTCCTCTTCCTCTCCTGGATCTTGTCCAGCCCGTCATAAGCTTGTTTGAGCTCGGTCAGCCTGATTCCTCTTCCTTCTAGATCTGGTCTAGCTTGTTATAAACTTCTTTAAGCTCGGTCAGGCAGGGCATTTATTCGAGCCAGTTAATGCATTTATTCAAGCCAATCGAGGCATTTATTCGAGCCGGTCAAGGTATTGATTCAAGTCAGTTAAGGCATTTATTAGAGCTACTTAAGGCATTTATTCCAGCCAGTCAAGGCACTTATTATAGCTACTCAAGGCATTTATTAGAGCGACAGAAGAAGCAGACGAAATACTAGGCTAGCAGGGATAGCCACCGAAGACGACAAGGCGGATGATCGAATTCACCCAGCCACCGAAGAAGAAGAAGAAGAAGAAGAACCACCCCCTGGGCACTCTTCCTCAAGAAGGAGACGTGGCTGGTGGAGCTGACTTGGCTACTATAGATGAAAAGGTGTATCAGCTAAGGTTGGATCGCAGTTAGCATCACCTTCCCGATCGGCTCTGTTCAGTTGTGGGTAAATTCACCTCGGGCCTAAGAAGAGCTGGCTTTGGGGTCAGATCTGGTATCGCCTGTGTCGCGGTTGGTATCGTCTGGGACAAGGTTGGTGACGCCTGGGTCGTGGTTGGTTCTGTTTTGGGTCCATTCACCTCTGGCTGGGGTGGAGCTGGCTTTGCCTGGGTCGCGGCTGGCTTTGTGTTGAAGGGCTGTTGTCGATGGTGGTGAGGATCCGAAAGATACCTCAATCCTGGTGGTGCTGGCGGTGGTTGGAAGACCCCTGGATGGTGAGCCGCATGTACTGTAGGAGAACCCGTATCCTTGCTTGCGAGCTGTAGCCAGGCGAGATGCGTTGGTGGATGTTGACAGGGGAAGAATCGAACGACTTTTCGTCTTTTGCTTCCCTGACAGCAGTGTTGCAAGCGGACCAGGGTTCAGGGAAGGGACGGGTTGGTTCGAGGCGGAAGATCCGGGCTTCCAATTGTTGACGGGGTCAGCGGCCGGCCGAAGTCAGGCAGTGGGGCAGTCGGGAGTGGCCACTGTTTCTTGTGTGGCGGAGCCAGCCGACATGTCGGTCAGGGAAAACGGTAACTGCTGGTTCGATGGATCTGGCAATCAGACCGACGGAGCGAAGATGGTGGTGTAAGCTGGAGATCATGTCGTGGGGAAGCCGAAGAAAGTTGTCAACAGTTGGCTCAATCGAGACTGTCAAGACTAATGAAATTGACAGTAGTGGTGATTGCCGTAGTCGGAAGAGATCGACCTGCGCGGCGTTGTGTTAGTCCGTCGGGCAGCACCGGCCACAGCAACTACACCACAATTGAACAATCTCCTCAATAGGACAACTATACAAAATACTCCAGCTCAGTTGGGGCAGCCTGCGCCAAACCATTTCCGACACACAAGAAACAGCGGCCACTCCCAGGCACCCGCCACCAACCGACAGCCCCGACAGCCCGCCAGCCAGCCGTGCCTCCACCGAACCGCAACCCATTGCTTGTCAGACAACAAAGAAGAGAATAAACTGCCAGAGGGATGCCCTCATTCTGATTCGATCCACCGCACCGTTAACTACCCGTAGAACATTGCATTGCGTCTCTGTACTGGCTCTGCTCTACCGAGAAGTAGATCAGGTTCCCAGGCGGCACCACGAGGAGGTTACAGAGTCCGACTTCGCCACCCCACCCCCAAGTTTATCACGTTTGCACGGAGCTCGGAGGTGCCCAAGTTTCTCACATTTTCACGGAGCTTGGGAATACCAAGATTCTCACATTTTCACGGAGCTCGGTAAGCCAAGATTCTCACATTTGCACGGAGCTCGGCGGGTCAAGATTCTCACATTTTTACGGAGCTCGGCGTTGTCAAATCTCTCAGGTTTGCACGGAACCCTCGACATTCTCGACATCCTCGACATCCTCGACACTCTTGACATTCTCGGCTCGACACTTTTGACATCATCGACATCATCAAGCTTCCGAGGTGTCATTCAGCTTTCGCCTTGGCCTTGGCCTCCGGTCTTCGTTGGCGCGCTGCCTCCCTGGCCTTGACCTCCGGTCTTTGTTTGTACTCTTTCATGTATGCTTGTTGCTTGGCTCTGACATCGGGGTCTTGCCTTGCTTGTGGACAGCGCAGTTTATCGACCGTTTCATAATACCGCTTGTGTGTCGCTCCTTGTTTGTGCCTCTTGTTGTTCTCTTGGAGCCTGGCTTTGACCTCCAGCTTTTGGCGGTTCGCTTTTGCCTTGGCCTTGACCTCCGATCTTTGCTGGCACGCCGTATCCTTGGCCCTGACCTCTGGTTTTGCTCTGTATTCTCTCAAGTATGCTCGTTTCTTGGCCACGACATCCGGTCTTTGCCTGTACGCTTCGGCCTTCGGTGTTCGACTCCAGGGTTCCCCGCAGGCGTCCCGCCCGGCCTTGAAGTGCTCTTTGCAGAGCGTGTCCGAAGCCCAACCCCAAGCTACTCTCTCTGTACGATTAGCTGTTGTCTTGCGGCGGTAAAAAGGAAGCCCGGGCGGAACAACAAAGTCGCGTCCTGGATAGGTACACTTATCCACATTACCCTGGGCAAGCCAGAAATGTTGCACGCGGCCCCGAATATCTGTGATCGATTGAACCATTTGCCAGGCGTGGTTGAGTTGTTCTAAATAGGCGAGATGAGGTAGTGGATAGCCTTGCGGCACCTCGTAGACTCCGCATAAACTGGTCGATGGCCGGTGTCCTGAAACACTTGCTCTTGTCTTCGGGACCAGGTTCGAGGTTGTTCAGGTAGAGTGTTATCAGTGCCTCAGTGACCAAGCAAGGTATGTAGGCAGCCTCGGAAATCGTAGAAAGGGATAAAACACGAATATTGGTCGAGATTGCCTTTTGCTGGATGAACCTATGGTGTGCTCCCCCATCAGCCTTTATTGTCCCGGCGCTGATCCTCTCATGGGTGTGGACCTTTGATGCAATCCCAATCGCCCGAGACTCGGAGCTCTTGTTGAGTGAGCCGGTCCCTGAGCCGACGTAGGCCCCGACAAGCTCGCCGCGCGAATCTTTTGTTGGGATGTCGATGTACACTCCCCATAGCTGTAGGCTTGAGGGGACCTTCGGAAGTGCCAGTAGGTGACATGCGGAGAACTTGGGATTGCCAGTGTTACTGAACAACAGAGGAATATTCTCAAAAAATGTCGTAGCCAGGGACTTGCTGCCCCAGTCTGGCACATTAAGAGCAATCCGTATTCTCCAACTGATGACATGGTCTTTTGGGTCGATCGTGGAGTTGAACTCGTCATCAGCCTCCCGCATGCGAATTGATCCGATGATGGCTGTCATGGCGGTTTGGAAGTTCTTGATATGACTTTCGTTGACTGCTCATTGGAATGCTGGAGTACACCTGAAATCAGCGAACTGAAAGAACGGTCAAAAGATCTGGATGAAGAGACTGAACTTACTGGGAGGTTTGTCGGTAAAGAAATCCAGTGGACTGGACCGATTGGTTGTCGACTCAGCGGCAGGCTGGTCGTGACCATGGCCGGGGACATTGTTGTCATCCTCAGCATTGATGTTATGGCCGTCGTCGATGGACATGGCATCAGCGGGCTGGTCGTGACTATGGCCGGGGACATTGTTGTCGTCCTCGGCATTGATGGGATGGCCGTCGTCGATGGGCATGGCATAGTCGCCAGACTCGGCATCGCTGTTGTGCATGGCATCGTCATCGGACTCGACATCCATGTCGTCCATGGCATCATCACGGGACTCGACATCGCTGTCGTCCTGGTCCATATCGTGATCATCGTCATTGTCGGTGGCATCATAGCTGGAGTCGACATCGCTATCATCATCATCTGTATCGTCGAACTCGTTACCAAGACGGTGGTTGCTCTGGTCAAAGGCCTCATCATGGAAAGAGTTGGTAGTTCCGTGGCCTAGTTCTTTGCCTTGCGTGTGTTGATGGGTTACACAACGGAAGAGTTGATGGGCTCAGCAATATCGGCGTTGGCCTTGCGTGTGGCGTTGCGAGTATTAACTATGGTGTCTTGTTGAAATGGGTTGTGTATGAGTGTGTGGTGGGTGATGTGTTGATAGTATAGTAGTTTCAATTGTGTGTGATGTTCGACGATTGTTGAAGAGAAGCAGGACGGAAACTCAAGATAAGAAGGCCACAGACCCAAGAGAATCGAGAAACCCACCCTTCACCCAGCTCCTTCCCCCGTTCCCTGCCGATATCGATCTCCTTATCTTGTCAAAGGGCGACCCACTTGACCGGTGAGAACGGAAGAAAAACGAACCGCAGCCCTCAGGTCCACAATTGACATGGAGTGGCAGGTGCGAAGAACGTGAACCACTCAAGATTCACCCGGATGGTCATCTCACACTGGTTATCGCCCGCAAAACCACACAGCCAGGGGTGTTCGCTCCAAATCTGCCCCGGACGATCTGTCCATGCCGTCACCATTAGCACAGATACCTGTTCCGGGTAGCATTGGACGCAGTGGCTTGAGCAGGAGTATATGGGCCAGTAATCTTTGCAGGAGCGTCAATGTTGGAGATAGCATTTTCTTGCCTGGCGCCTTCTCGTCAAGCTCCAGTCCCCGCCTTCTCAGAATGTCAAACACCCCTGCAGACACCCATAAGAAACTTAGCCGCCAACAGATCGCCCTAACGTCACCGAGGGTCCGAATCCACCGTTTTGACAGTAACTGTCCCAACTACTCTGTCGACCACGCCTTCGTTCGATCAAGAAAAGGCTATTTTCGAACCCATTATTAACACGATTCAATCGAACACCAACTTTGACAGCCGAAATGCTCAGTCTTCGACTACCAGGGGAATGCCCGCCTTCCGATTGCACTTCCGAATACCCTCATTCCGACTCAACCGACCGTCACAGGGCCATTGGTGCGAGTACATGCCCAATATGACGTTGTTTTTCAATCATAAACTCACGGACGCAGATTTCAGAAACAACACGGCATGGTTTGAAATCCGCAAGGCAATCGTCCCTGAAATCGAGGTTAATTTCTTGGCAAGACTGAGTGGCAATTGCGACAAGTACGATTGACTGGATCGGATGGAGGATTGACCGAATCCACAGATGGGATCCCGGTGGCGGGTTTGTCATGGCCAAAGGCCTGTGTTTGGCAGTTGGTTCGATAGCTATATAGCTATTTATAATAAAAGCACAAATCCAACAAGTTCTCGTTGTTGTAAAGTAGAGGGTTGAGAGAAGAAGGGTCGGGTGACCATGTAGCCAAAGGAAGGAATGGTGGGCAGTTGAGAGGATTCGGTCCGGGGAAGGCACGGATCCGTTGCGTGGAAACCGAAAATCCGGGCTTCCAACTCGTGGTGGGGGGCGACGAGGGCGTCCAATCGAAGGCAGGAAGGAGGGCAGCCGATCGGTCGATGATGACATCGGACAAAGAAGGTCCGGATCGGGGAGGTACGGATCCATTGGTTCGAGGTGGTAGATCCGGGCTTCCAACTACCGCCTTCTCCGAACCGATATGTTTATATGAACCGTACACGATGCAGCAAAATGACCACCAAATTCCATTGCCGAGCTTGAGCCAGATCTCAAGTGGAATTGAATTTACTCCAAAATTGACCTAATCCTAGGAATTGATTGGCCACAGTGTACGGATCATATAAACATATCGGTTCAGAGAAGGCGGTAGTGACGGGATCGGCGGCCAGGCTGTCGGCGGCTAGCCGAAGTCGGGAAGTGGGGCAGTCGGCCGATGATGTCGTTGGCGGGCTGGATGAAGTGCAGTGAAGTTGACTGAACGATCGAATTTGACTTGTTCAACTGCTTGTTCAAATGAACGAATTTGGCGTGTTCAAATGGCTGTTAAAAATAGTGAATTTGGCGATTCAAAGCGCGAGCAAAAAACAGCCGTTCAGAGAACGGATTTGGCGGTGTTTAAATGGAGGACCGATGAAAGGAGTGAGGTTGTCGCGTTCAAATTGCTTGAAGACAGGTGTACAAACGGGTGGCCAAAAGAGCGAAATTGATGTGTTCAAGTGACTAAACAAAAGAACGAACTCGGCGACTAGAAGAGAGAGCTCTGGAGTCGAATTTGGCAGCAGAAAGCGGCACTCTTAACTGTCTAACTGGTGGATCGAATCTCGAGGCAGATTTGAGCTTTTCAGCTCAACAAATCTAACTGCGATAATCCTAGTGAATTTTAACTGTCATAAACTCGGCAAAAACGAGCAAGTTGGAGCGTGGTGCCTGGGCGATTGGAAGGCGGAAATCGGGGTCGAAAAAAAAAGCTCGAATCGAGAGTTCAGAGTGCTCTCGACGGTGGATTGAATGCTCGAGAAAGCTTGTGACTGGTGGTGGGTTCGGCTCGCGATGATGACTGAGTTCGAGAGAGCTGTCGAGTCGGAAATTGGTGGTTCCTTTTCCCTTCATTGTGTGCATGGTTTCTTATTAAAAAAAGGAAAGAGAAAAAAGGTGACCTTGTACGGAATCGAACCATGGCCTTGAGGTATCCTTTGTATCACACGCTCTCTGTATCAGCTCTCACAACGGGGGTCGTGGTTGCTGGAAAACAAAAACAAAACAAAATCTCCTTACACGGAATCGAACCGTAGTAGCTTACATCAAAAACGTCCTTATAATATAGTAGTCAGCATATAAGCTCTGAAGAATCACCCCCGTTCTCGGTACAGCAACTACAAGCAACTCCGTTATCTCTGTAGAAACAGTCTGAAAGATAATTATATATGCTCTTAGAGAGGTTTCTTCAGAGATAACGGGGTTGCTTGTAGTTACTGCACTGGGAACGGGGGTGATTCTTCAGAGCCCATATGCTAACCACTGCACCACAAGGACGTTTTAGTTTTGATGTAAGGTGTGGACCGAAAACTAATACATCAACCTCGTATGTGGTTCCGGTACAGTATTGAAGGTACTTACTTCCGAGATATACCTATTACCCCCGGACACGACCACCACGCACACTGTCAACTACTGATCAAAGGAGCATGCGCTCTGATATGGGATTGTAATATTTAGCCTAACGGCCCTACTCGGTCTGGCTTCCCATGATGGAGATACCATGGTGTAAATGGGGTGTGTTTTATGATCTCACACGCCCACCCGACGGCCATCATTGATAATCCACAGCCAGACACAACACCACAGTCTGGAAGTCCAGAAAGCAATCCTTAATTTGATGGTGCATGTTACAAGGGAATCAGGTATTCAGACGTCTTTGGCATGGCACATACATAGTGGACTCCAATCTGTCGACAGCCTGCCTGAGCGAGGCGCTGGGGTCATTGAGACCCGATAAATGTGGAGTTCGTGGGCGAGCTGGAAGTCCTGTAGAAGGTACTTGGGTTTTGCGGCTCATGTAAGACCCGGTCGGATAGGCGATGGCCCGTGAAATACCGGGTGTCATTGGGGAAGAGTTGGGAAGGAACCCAAGCTGGTCCGAGTGGGCCGATTTAGATATTCCCTCCCGCAAATTTTACCATGCCGGAACTGCCAGGCAGTATTGCCCTACAAAAAAACTCCTTTTGGGCACATCTTTTACAACTGTTCGACCAAGCCGTCTTTGACGGGAAATTCAGTTAAATCTGCCAAAAGATTCACGATTTCAACCAAATCTGAATAAATGTCTTGACTTACTGGAATAAATGCCTTGACTGGCCCAGATAACAGGCCTTAACTAGCTAGAATGCATACATTCACTAGCTGCAATAAATCCCTTAACTAGACTTTATAAATGCCTTTACTCGCTGGAATAAATGCCTTGTGGAATCATGACATGACAACTGAGGACTTCTACTCATTGAACTTCTGCTCTAGATGTTTGTAGATATCATCTCGTCACGTTTTTTTGACCTCGTGCTGTCGGCTTCCTTGCAAGATAGTCATTTTTTGTTTTCATTGCTCATATACAGTTGATGAGGATCCTTTTTATTTACATTTGCCTCCTCCTTGCTCCTTTTCATGGTCCCACTTTTACCCGAGATGTATGAGAATGGAACTGTGGAGACATGTCACAAGATCCCGGCCCCACTTTAAGGAGAACAAGGGGGCAGGCTTGCAACCAGGTCTCTGAGTCCCGTCCTCAACAGGCCATATTGTTCAAGGATACCAGCCACCTCATCTCCGATCCAGTGTAAGATGTTTATATCTACTGGAGGGCCTGGACAATGGCGGTGTAGGCTGCCTTGGCGTTGTAGTTGCTGTCGAAGAGCAGCGGGTTGCCTTGGGGTCTCCAGGAGTCCTAAATCACAGTTGCGTTAGCAATTCTTCTTTTCCTGATCAGGAAAGGGAAACACAGACCTGATCCCTCACGCCCCACACCGTTATACCCACACACTTGGGCTCTGCAAGGCATCCCTTGGTCACGGCGGCGTAGTCGTTAGAATTATTGTTCTGTATATCAAGCTCAGTCACTGCCACTTCCTTTACGCCAACCTGGGCAAGGGCCTTGATGGCACCAGCGAGGGCATTGCCCTGTCCGGAAGTGATATGGCCTTGTGTGCCGATGCCGTCGATGGGGGTGCCCTGGGAAAGCCACTTCTTGACCTTCTGGACCATGCCGTTGGTGAGCTTGGGGTGGTCTGGGCGGTCGAGGTTGTAGTCGTTGATGTAGAGGACGGCGTCGGGGTCGGCGGCGCGGGCGGCCTTGAAGGCGATGTCGACAAAGGACTCGCCCAGGACGTTGGAGAATACGCTGCTGCGGAGGGAGCCGTCTTCGTTGAACATCTCGTTGATTACATCCTGCAGAAACCTTGTTAGTCATTGATGGTGATCTCCTAATCTTGTCAAGAAAAGCGGTATTCCGTTCAGATATGTAGACATAGAGGTGGAATAGGGGAGACATTAAGGAGGCCGGAATGCCAAGCCGCTATCCATCGACAAGGCTTGGCATTCCGGATAACGCATTGGCTGATGACGTAATCAACCATGGAATCGGGAAAATAGAAAGGAAAAAGGTAGACATACCCAGCCTCTAATCTTGCCCTTGTACCGGGTCATGACAGTAGTAATATGGTCCTGGATGGTCTTGGTCAACTGGTTCTTGTCGCGGATGTTGTTGACGTAGCCGGCGAGCTGCGAGTGCCAGACAAAGGTGTGGCCGCGGATGGTCTTGTTGTTGGTCTGGGCCCAGTTGACGAGGTAGTCGGCCTGTCCCCACGTGTACTGGCCCTGCTGGGGGTTGATGCTCTGCCACTTCATGCTGTTCTCGGGCGTGACCTGGCCAAAGTTGGCCTTGAGGATGTCAGCGTTCTTGCCCCGCGTGAGGAGACCCTGGTCTGTGCAGGAGCCGAAATAGAGCTTGCCCTTGGCCTTCATCAGCGCGTCGATGCTCTGCGAGGCCTGGCGGGCGTCCAGCTCGGTGGGTGCCGGGGCTGCTGCCGCCAGGGGCGCCAGGAGCATCATGAGTGAGGCCTTCATTGTGACTGTGCTTGGGGTGTGTGTAGAGGGCAAGGATGAAGATAGACTTGGTGAGAGGGGAATGACAGGCTCGAGGGATGATGCTCAAGAGCGTGGCGTCCTTTTATATGTCCATTGGGGTAGGTAAGGACAGGGGGGTATGTGGCCCGCTTTCCCAGATTCTCCCCTCTACATGTTTCTCCTTCCGATCTAAAGGGTTTGCCCCCAGAGTTGATTTACCTGTAATAGATCTCCGGCGGACAGCAACCTGTTGGAACCGGGAAGCTTGATTAGTAGCATCCAATGAGCAGGCCGGTTTTATTGACTTGTAAAAAGGGGGCCATCTATTTTCTCTCCGAGTTTGCCGTGCCAATGGTCTTTCATTGTCTCCTGGATGACCTTGCTGACCCGCACCAGGGAAATACTACCCTGGCCGCCGTTCTTTATGGCATAAGGTGAACCGCGGCAATTACTCCCCCGAAGTTCAAAAGTGTGTGCATGTGTCTACGTAACTGTCATGGTTGGGAGGTATGATATTGCGGGGCCCCGCAAAAGCCTCAAGATCGCCAATGATGCATGGATCCCTCCTTGTCGTCTCCCCCGTGAAATTCCCCGTTCTCCAATTGTTCTCGATTGTTTCGGTTGCCACCCATATCACCCCAACCGGTAGGGGGAGATCAGCTGTGCATATTAGCCGCGTGGTATATAGCCCGGCCCCCCTGCCTGTGCCTGTGTGACAGGCGGGAACGGCTAAAACCAAGAGACCCCTGCCACGCCCAACAATGCTTGTGGTATGTAAAGCATGACCACACGGCCTCCATAACAATTACCTTTTCCCCAATTTTGCCATATGAATTAAGTTAATACAGACACATCCCTGAATCCTGGCACCGACCCGCCGTGTAGGGCGCCGGACAGCCCGCGTAAACATTATTCGCACCAATCAGATTTCGCGGAGGCACAAGATGTATATGACGCCCGGAGCTGGTAGTGGTCACGGGAGAGCGCCAAGCGAGGCTCATCTGCCGGATTGGCTGGTCTTGGTCACTATCGGACAATTTGGACGTGTTTAATAGGTGAGTGAGCCTCGGTTTGCCATTGTCCGCCTTTCCTCAAACAGACTTGCGTTCTTGTCGGTTGGTGACAGGCAGTCGGCGTCACGGTTTTCGTTGTTCTACTCATCTCAAGGTCGGCGAAAAGAGTGAAGAGAGCTGAAGGATAGATATTGGCTGGGTTCAACGTATATGTGTAATACATAACTGAGCGGTCAGCTGCCGTCATAGACATTTCTGTGAACAAGTCGAGATTATCGGGTTATATGGCCCATGGCATTCCGGGTTACTGGACCGGCTCAATATGGGAAGTTGGTCCGGAAGAGACTGATGCATTTAGTCGAGGTTGATACTGTATTGTTCTCTTATCTGGCTCCAGTGTATTAAAACGGCCTGGAAGGTGATTGCTATTGCAGAGAAATACCTGGTTGGCCATGATAAGGCCATCAAGGGTTTTTTTTTTTTCGAAAACCCTTAAAGACGGAGTCCAGCACCAAGTTACCCGAGTGGTCCAAATTGCATGCCGTATATCCGAGTCGGGGCGAAAATGGAATTATCATCAAAACCCCCATTACAGCCACGTGTGATAGAGACACCTGTAGCGCCTGGCTTACGTATGTGATATGTCACATCCTATATCAAAGTAAAGTGTGCAGAAAACTGGCCCGAGCAGTGGTTTTCTGGTCTTATTGGAGCGCCTGGATAGCTTGAACCTGTGGTGAGGCATTGAATCCATGGCCATCTAGATATGTCAAACCACAACTAACAGCACAAGCAATGTCCTACAAGCTTTTCGGCTTTTATAGAGCAAACACTGATCTTGAGAGTCAAGTCCTTTATTGTTTTTAAGCTTCTATCTGAATGTCTCTGTGAGCCCATGTGTGAAACATTCACTTCACCCTGCTAATAGCATAACAGTATGCAACTTCTTGCGCCCAATCCCATACTTTCCCATTACAAGCCCACAAGCAACACTATAATCAAGCCGAAAAAAAGGAATCTTGTAAAAGGGCGGTAAAGCAAGCCAAATTCACTTCCTCTATTGCTATCTTGTCTGGGAAAATCTGACAGATTGCCGTATATAACCCTAACCCCCAAGGTCCCTTGAGTCTGATTTCTTTCCTCCACTGCTATAGACACAATCTATCCCCCTTTCCTCTCATCCTCGACTGAAGGCTACTAACACTGTAGTAGTGCTTGTCTTGATCCTTGCCTGGAGGTCGATAATGGCGTGGCCCAATTCCAGGTCTTTTGTCCAGTGATATTCCCAAGGAGCCGTATAGGGCATATAGTACAAGGTGATTTTGATGCGAGGCGGCGAAAAGCCGGTAGCGTCAGTCCCAAAAGTATTTGGAGGAATTTGAAAGTTCTGGAAAAGTTGAATCCACTCAGCAAGCCGGGAGGCATGCATTGTGCCCTTTCCCATCCTGAACTCCAGGCATCGTATGGACATGGCATTCTCGTGGCCGATGCGGAGGTACTCCCGAGGACAGTCGACTACGAAGCGGTAGGTAGAATATAGCAGGTCGATGGCTTCGAGATAGATTGTACGACAGGAACGGATGGCCCCGATGCCGCTGCTTGATCGGCCGATTCGGCTCCACCGATGGTAGGGATATAGATGGACGATGAGATCCTTGTCGTCTGCGAAGACGTACTGATAGATGATGGCACGAATCTCGGGTGGGATCCCTAGAAGGCTCGGAGTGGGCGTGGAGAGAGCCACGCCCGTGGACGGCTCGGGCGGAGCGATGCTCATTTTGACATTCGGTGCTTTCGGCGATGTGGTGAAAATATTAGATAATAATCGAATGGCCTAAAAAGCCCCAGAGGGTTCAGGGGGTGATACGATCTTGAAGACGGAATTGTGGTTGACGTCAAGAAGGTCTGAGAAGAGTTTGAGTGCAATTTCATAACCGACCGAATAAAGGTTTGGACGTGAGATGACGCTACGAAACCCTAGATTGTGCCGAATGTTAAACTTAAGGGAACAAATTTTCTGCCAACAAAATTTGCATGTGTGGATCATAACCGTTTTGACTTTTTAAATCCCAAACTCTATTGAAGAAGCAGATATTTAAGGACAGAAAAATCCAAGACTCGTTGTTTTCTCGTCTGTTGACATCAACCACAGACAAACTCATCTCGATCCAAGAACAGAACACCAAGGTACTCATACTGGTACCACACAGCAGAGCATCAGCGGCGCATTGAAGACTTTGGCGCGGCGGATAACATTTTGACGGCACAGAAAAGACGGTTCGACCACCGATTGACCACCCCGAATGAGACCTTGGCCTTCCGGTTCGAGCGGATCCCCCCCGAGGTTCGACTCATGATCTACCGCGAAATGCTCGTCTGCAATGATACCACATTTCGCATCAGACCAGAGGAAGCCGACCCAGACAAGACGATCGCATACGAGGAATCATCATTCAACAAACGCTTTCGATCCCAGATCTCCCCTAACATACTGAGATCCTGTCGCGGGGTGTACCTTGAGGCCATCGATATCCTCTACTCCGAGAACGAGTTCCTGACGGCCTCACCCTCGGCGCTCATTGATTTCTTGAAAAAGATCAGGAAGAATGCCCAGTCCCTGCGGACGCTCAATCTGCGTCTCATCTGGAGGAGCAGGGCAATGACGTGGCTCATGGCCATGAGAAAGCTGGCCAACATGGCCACGGGGCTGTTGCGGCTCCGTTTGGATGTGATGGAATCAAAGCAAATTCCGTTTTTTGGGCGGGACTTTGTCTTTGGATTTGAACCTTTAATGTTGCAGGGCTTTGGAGACGCACTCGGGAAAATGAGAGCGCTCGAAACTGTCGTGGTCACCGGGGCCCGGGGTTTCTCTCTAGATTGGTCGATATATTTCCCCACCATGACCAAAGCCGCCGTTGAAGCCGATGATAGGAAGCTATGCCCTGTGTGGGATGGATATCACTTCAACACGGGAAGCCACCTGACGAAGGACTATCGTAACGCCTTGTTCAAGGCCATCATTGGCACAAAGACATACCATCGCACCATGCAGATCACGCAGAGGCCTATCTCCAACAGCGACTACAACAAATTGGTCGACACTTTCGAGAATACAGTCGCGGAGGTGCCGAACTGGGACGATGGAACTCGGAGTGCAGACAATCTCATTCTCCAAGCTTCCCCGAGGGTCCCGTGATGTCAGTGCTTTGTCCTGCGTCCCCAGGGAGCTCTATGGCATTATGGACCAACAGGAATCGGCCTACCCCAAGTATGCTGGTGTATAGACAGCCAACTTTCGATAGACAACAAACCTTGAACCAATCTTGAACATTTACACAGGGTACAACTGGTATGCAATAAGATGGGCAACATCTGCCAACGCGCTTGCCACATCTGTAATATTAGATTCTTCACTTTCCTGTACGTTGAAATGGTGATGTGCAGTTTATGAGTAGGACAAACACAGCTCTGCCAGGTTCAAGATTTACCACCATAATTGAGGAATGGCAACTAGTTACTTGGTAAATAGGTGACCCATAGCATGAATACACAACGCATATCCAAACAGACTACGCTCACGCTCTTATTAGTTCCTCCCAGCACCCTTTTCCTCACCAGTACATACCCCCATGTAAACCCCCCCTCAGGCTGGCAACCGCCCAAACAAATAAGGATCCCGCAAGCTCATATCCCAAACCCGCAACTGAATCCCAACCTCACTAAACACGCCCTTTCTCTGCCTGAAATGAAGCATATCAAACCCCCTAGCCCGCCATTTCGGTTCCAAAGGATCAATAAAATCCTTGTCTGTATACCCCAGCCCAGCATCAATCAAACCAGTGACATTAAACACGCCCATCATGTCATCATCCTCATGCACTAAATTGTGACAGTGAAACATGTAGACCCCGTCCCAGGGCGCATAATGAGCTTCCACCCAGACCTTTTCTTCTTTGCCCAGCCAGACTACGTCCTTCAGGCCGAACCTTTCATAAGGCTGGACGTTGCGGGGGGCGGAATCAAAGAAGTGGGTGCCGGATCTGTGGAGGACTCTGAAGTCGACTAGGTGGATGTGGATGGGGTGGGACCAGCCGTCTGTTGTGTTTTCGAGTTCCCAGATTTCGACGGTTCCCCGAGGAGGTTTGGCTAGGACACGGTTTTGAATGTCGGAGAAGGGGGTGTTGTTTATCAGCCAGGTTCCGTTTGCGCGGTGGAATTTGAAATGGTGATGTATGGTCTTGTTTTGACGGCCTGGAAAGCCGGGATTTGTGGTGGGATCGGGGTAGGGGATGTCTCGGAGGTGAGACGGGATGACGGATGTGTCTGGGGAGGAGGAGGGTTTCGGGGGAATGACGCGTAATCGCATTATCTGGTTGGTGTGGGCGTATTCCTCTTCTACGCCTGCGCCGCCTGCTTTGCGGAAGTTTCGTAGTTCGAGAACTGTAGAGGGCGAGGAGGTGTAGTTGGTAAAGTCGAGGATTATTTCGTAGCGTTCGGCCATGGAGAGGTACTGCTTTTGTTAATATTCTAGAGCTTTTGCTTTTGCTGGAAACTGGATGCTGGATGCTGTGATTGCTTTGTGGTGTGTTGTGATTCAGGGGTCACAATGGATAGATGCGACATGAAGAGTCTGTAATGAAAAAGACGTACCAAATTGGGTGTCCAGACAGGCTTCTCCAACAGACCACTATCGCTGCCAATCACCTGAAAGCGAATTGGTCTATTTTCCTCGGCCAGGTCTACCAGGTAGAGTGAAAAGGAGCGGGACACGGCAGCGTTGAGGATGCGAAACCGGTACTTTCTCGGCTCCACGTCAAAAATGGGCCAGGGCTGACCGTTGACGTGGATCACATCCCCGTAGAGGCTTATCTGCTCCCCGATGGTGGAGTAGAGCGAACCGTCAGGGTTGTATCGTTTGGCGGTGAGGACCAAAGGAATGTCGTACACGCCGTACCCTGATGGCAGGTTCAGGGCATCTTCTGCTGGATCTTTGATGATGTACATGCCTGCTTGGCCCATGTAGGCATTTTCGGCCGTCTGTGACCAGTATTAGCCTGGAAACCAAGAACTTTATTGTAAGTTGACTCACAATGTGCACTGCGTGGTCATGATACCATATGGTCCGCCCGTTCTGTTGATTCGGAAAGTAGTAATCCTTGTACTGTCCTGGGTCGGTGGTATCCTCGGCAAATCCATCAAACGGGGCACGCGAAAAAGATCCGTGGAGATGGACCGAGTTCTTCCTGGGGCTGTTGTTGACGAATCGCACGATGGACTCTGTGCCCTTGGGTACAATGATGGTCGGCCCGGGGGATATCCCGTCATATCCCACCATAGTCGTGTTGGGCAAATTCGGGTAGATGGAGTGGTTAAACTGTTTGATCTCCATCTCGTAATACCAGATTTCTCTGGCCAGATGGGGATATCTTCGTACCAACGAGTTGAGCTTGGTGAGGGTGGCGTTCATGCTGGCCTCGGTGCCGTTGAGGTCTATTACCGTCTCTAGATTGTCAATGTCCAGCACGAGGTTTCCGTCGGGATCATCGGGATTGATGATTCTAAAGTCCGAGATGCTGCCATTTGATAGACGAAAGTTCGTCCCGTTCAAGCTCATGGGCTGAAAGGGGCCGCCGGACACGGGCGGGTCGACCACTCGAACCTTTCGTCCGGGTTGCTTCAAAGGAGGGATGGGAAGTTGGACTTGAAACATGTTGGTAAAAGGAGGGCTCAACATGGGCAATGTCCTGTGTCGTTTGGATAATGAGTGTGAGGGGCGACTCGGATCTGTGTCTAGAATTTTCCCTTGTGAAGAGTGGATGTGTCTCCTAGAATGGCCACCGTGGCCACCTCTTGCAAAGCAAACATCCGGGAGAAAGCAAAGAGCGACAAGGGAGACCAAAAGAGTGAATTGTAGCATGTTTGCTGCCATGGTAGGAAGTCTCAATGACAAAGAGCGGTTGGGATATCAACAGAAGAGTGGTGAGGACGCCGTGGGCAACACGACATGGACAGTATATATGACTGTCAGTCATCGCCTGTGGTGAGTACCGTCGCAAGTCATCCAGATACTGTTGTATGGGCATTTTTGACCCTGTTTATGGTGTTACCAGTACCATCCTTTGAGAGCCCCTCAGGGAGGGCAGCTGGAGCCGAGTCCTATGAGTCAGCTTTCCTTATTTTCCGTTCTCTATGAGCGTCCTTGTCTTGGCGCCAATGTCTGTTTACAGTAAACATGTCGTTGAAAGAGAATCTTATGCTTTTGAGATTCAATAAACATGTCTCCTCAACATTCACGAGTCATGTTTGAAGACTCCTATCCCCTTTCTGGACACCCTCATGCTCGTATAGGCCACTCCGATCTAAGGGTCATCATTCTCCCGCTTGTAAATCATGTCACAAACGCGCCATGTGTTATTCTTAGACCAACTTGAGAGCCAGGACGCGGCCTGGAAGCGTGCTTGTTTGTCAATTTATTGTCTTGGGCCTCTTGGCTCTCTGATCAGCACCAGACGGCCTCGTTTGCGTCATCGAACAATACCGATAGGGTCGCGCTAACCCTCTTTGTGTTGTTTACCCCTGAGCTGATCATGTTTTCACCCCTGGATCCCAGCCCCACACCAACCACGCAGCGGCCCGCAGCGGGAGATGCTCCTATTTTGTGCATCGGGTCCAGGGTCGCTGTGCCACCACGGCACTTGTTATTCATTGTCCCTTCGTATTTCATTCCTCGAACTGAACCACGTGTGGCATGGAAGAGTGGAGTCTGGCCACACCCCTTTTGTTCTAAGACGCCTCGAAATGGTATCTCCAAGCGATGAGCGCACACGATGGTGTCCGGCAGTAACCATCCGACGTGAGGTTACATTAAGCTCATGGCTGTGGGTCGGATATCGGATCCGGCGTCGCTTGGCGCCCTCGGATCACCGCCGGGGCATGTGCCAAGCGCGGGGTCGCTTATGGTACTGGGGCCGAGATGGTAACCTTTTCAAGAGAGGGTCCAGCTATCAAATATTGGACACCGCCTCACCATCAGGGGACATCGCTGAGCCGCCAAGCCTGTGATATCGAGGGGTCATCCTGGCCCCAGTACGGCACACTGCGATATTGTAAAATTAAAACTGATCTGAGATGGTGGCAGTACTTACTAGGTCACTTCAAAGGTCGGCTACATCGCGGCGATAAACCACGGTGTGAGCAAGTTTCCCAGCGGCAAGCCTTCAACCGCCAAGGCCCCAGCAAGAGCTGATTGAGCTGGGCAGCCTCTTCACCCCCAAGATGGAGAAAATCGGAAATAACACCGGAGAAATAGATCTCGGCTCGAGTTGCGGTTTGAAAGATAGCTCAATGGTTTATTCGGGTGCGCTGGACATGAAGAGAATACAGTAATTAGTTCAGAAAAAAATAATCCAGACTCGATATCCAGTCATGGGGCCTGTGCGAAACTATCCTTGACCGCGTCTTCATAGAGACTACTGGTCAGCAATTATGGGAGATTGACTCTATGCTATTCCTTATATAAGACCTGAAGTTGATGGGATGTTGCCTTCCCGTTGTCTCGCAACTTGACCGCCCAACACACAGGACATCCACTCATTTCACCATGTCACTCCTTACATCATCACTCTTTCCCGTTACCCTCCTCACCCTCGCTTTGCACCTTCTTTTCTTTATACCCATTGCCAACGGGCAGAATGTTGGAGACGACCACCCCATATGGGTACAAGGAGCACTGGAGGGTGCGACCGCAGCAGACAACACCTACAACACCGGTGGCACCATCACCGTCAATGGCTTTACCATGAACGTTCCAAAGAACCTCTTGGTTCAATTTCCGGCGGCCTGGGTCCCATGGAAGGACTTTGTCGGTAACAAGACAAACTTTCTTGGCTTTGAGACTCTGGTGAGTAGTAGTACCAAGGGCCACTTCTCTCTCAGTCCAACTTCCTAACTTCGCAAACCAGGTAATGGGCAACACCATTGAGTTCGAGCCGCGGGTAGGCCAGATAGTCATCACCGAGTTCTTTGAAGGCGAGAACTTTGGCATGATCCAGTCCATCAATTACACCGACGGAAGTATGCAGATCCAAAACGGCCCACGCATCCGCATAAGTGACCCAAACGCCGTCTTCTCCGTTGGATACGACGGTGCTCCCATGATGACGGCCGATGACCAGAGCCCGAGCATCACATCCTTTTCCGGATTCCCCATGTGTATCCCGCGCAATGCCTCGGACCCACTTTGCCCCCTGAGCAATAGGCCGGGGGCCACCTCACCCAGCGGCAACAGGATCGGGATCTTGTAAGTATCTTGTCGCCATATCCGAATTTTGTCAAGAAGACTAACAGTCTCCCCACTGCAGCAATGCCCCGGATCCCTACGTCGCAGCGCCTTTCCTACCAGGCGACTTTATCGTCTTCTCCGGCTTCCGTAGGCGAGCTTCAAACCCACCACTGCCCCAACCATCTGCCATCCAACCCATTCGCCCAATACCTACCAAGCTCGCAGTCCCAGACGAGATCATAGCCTACAGCATCGTAGCGCAAAACGTACAAATAAACACGCCCCTTTCCTCGGGGGTAGTCTACGTCCGAATGGTCCTCGCCCTCCTAGGAATCTGGAATCCCAACCCAATAACCGAGCTCGCCGACTCCCGCCTAATAGGGTACACTTCCAACCCAGCCGCCACAATCCTCCTCTATGCGCTAGACATAGACCCCTGTTCAGGCGAGATAATCGAGCGAATCATAGCCAGCGTGGGGCTCCGCGGTGGTCGGAATTTTGAAAATAAATTCGAGTATCGCGCCGAGATTCTGTTCGGGTATACGAGAGAGTACAAGGCTGTTGTGTTGATTGATGGGCGGCCGTTGACAAAGGTTACTAAAAATGGGTTTCTGGCGGGGACTTATGTTCAGCCTGTTAATGTCTGGGTCCCGGGGGAGCAGGATATTCCGGGCATGGAACCGCCTACCTTTGACTTTACGCAGATGGAATTTTTGACCAAGGGTGTGGGGCCGGATCGGGACGGCAATATTTGGGGTCCGTTGGATCCGTTCCCGCAGGTCGGGCCGGGTGTGCCCATCGGCCCGCCGGATTGTACCGGGTTGTTGAGGCGGATTGAGCCGAGAGGAGGAAACGGGACACAAACGGGGGAGGAGGGGGCTGAGAGCAAGAGAATGCCACTTACAAAACGAAGAACCTTTGGCGGAAGGATTGCGCCGTATAAAGTGAATGCTGTTGCTGATGGGGAGAATAAGCGGACTGAAGAGGCGGATGTGAGGGTTGCGCCGGATCAGCTGAGGGCGATTGAGGAGAAGAAGAGGTTGGACGATGCGAAGGAGGTTTCTGCTATTTGGTCTGCGGATTTGGTGGATGTCGACGAGTCTGTGTAATTACGTGTCTCATGAAAGTGTCGGGTCCTGCCAACAGCTGAACTGTATCGGTGTCCGGCCGGCTACTGTATCGGTCCCCAAGTCGGCCCGGCAGGCATGTCTGCCGCCTGACAGGGCATTCAAGACTATGGTTCTCTCCGGTTAATCCATTCGCCAGTCTGGACCTGCTACCAAAAGATCAGATCCAATCTTCTTGACAGCCCCTCATTTCCTGTTCTTCTTTACCCTCAACATCAATCTTCAAGAACCACCACCTCAGCAAAAAAAGGTATTCTCGCTTGATCGTAGTCACGATGAGACTTAACACAGCATCACTCCAATTCAAGGAGTTCTTTTCGGATATCCCGTCGTACGCGATCCTGTTGCACATATGCGACGTGAAGAGATCACCTTACAAGAGCTCTCAGAAACCCATTTTAATTCCGCCTCATCCCTATCTGTCATAACCCGTAATCGAAAATGTCGAATTTTGCGACAAAGCACGAGGAGATGATTTCGACTGGGCCTGGGCTGATACTTGTTGTATCGAGAATATCTTGGACTAAGACGTACAGAGTGCTTCAAGTAGCATCATTTTCTGTTTTTCTAGCTCATTATGAACACCAAAAAGTTAATTCAAGTCTCGAAAAGTCAGATTTAAACATATCACCCCAATCCAGTCCATCTTCATCGGTCAGCTGGCGAGGTTGCCGCGCGCCTCGAGCGGAGGATTTTAGCGCACGTGGACATAACCTCTCCCCGCTCCCCCATATTTCAGCAATCAATCGGACAACAGAATCTTCAACTTCACAACACTTTTCAGCTCCACAAACCTCCACGAACCCCTACAAAGCGTCGAAAACTAACTGATCCAGTGTCTTCTTTTCTTCCATCACACGAATAATGCCTAAACAACTGAATTATGACCTCGACCTCCTCATGGATGAAGAGGGATTTGACGACTTCCAAGAGAAAATGGTCAAGTGTCTCCAGTCCGCAATTACTGCTCTCTCGGAAGATCCTGTCGCTACAACTACGGAACAAGAGGCAGCGCGCGTTGCATCTGGACTACAAGACTTGATTCCGAATCCAAAGCCAGACGAGCTTGGGTCGTTCGAGGACGTGTGGCACGGCATGATTCTCATTTCATCCCGGATCCCGCACACCAACGACCAGAGCCATATGCTCCTCGTCAAGAATCTCCAAGCCCTCAGAAGAAGCGAGTCCTTCTTGTGGAAATACCTGGCCCAGTTTAGTGCGATTCTCAGAGACCACTGGGTTGGTACGTGCCCATTGAAGTGGCAAGACTAAAACTCGTACTGACAACAAAAGACAGACCCGACATTTGAGTGGCACCCAGAAGACGAATGTTTAAAGCTGAACCAATGGTTAAACTTAAACTCGTTTGTCGCGCGTCTTCACGGAAGCGGGGTCT
Source organism: Rhypophila decipiens (assembly GCA_033297075.1). Taxonomy (NCBI): domain Eukaryota; kingdom Fungi; phylum Ascomycota; class Sordariomycetes; order Sordariales; family Naviculisporaceae; genus Rhypophila; species Rhypophila decipiens. The sequence continues at coordinate 6,509 of MU858278.1, read as the reverse complement.
TCACGCGCAACAGTTTCCTGCTATGGCAACTCGAGCAGGGTCTGGAGGATGACCTGGCTGCTAATGCCAAAGGAGATTGTTCGCCTGCCGAGGCCGTCGACAACAGAGTCGCCGTTGCATGCGAGTACCTGATCCATACTGCGCCTGCCCTGCTCAGAGAGTCGCTTTTGGAGACTGGAGATCAACTCAGCGACGAGAAAGTGCGGCGGTCCTATGCAGGCGGTCCGCTCTTCTCGGGCGGCCCGGGCTTCAATACCGAGCGCTGGGGGTTCTGGAAAAGAAGGCTTGGGGAGCTGCGATCTACAGTCAGTGACGGTTTGGCACTGACGGTTGATCGGGCTCTTGAGAGTATGAAAGCCGCGGCGGCGGCGCTGATAGGAGAGTTAGGTGAATGAGTCGTTAAACTTTTGGAGACTGGTCTTAGTATCGCGTCGTTTTATCCATCTTAATTGACCCTATTTACACAGAAGATATTTCCCTTGGCTTTTGATTTTTGAGATGTTGTAAGGCAGGAGATTTTACCTCGATACAAATGCAACAAGAGGTCTTTAAAAGGAGAAAAAGAACGCAAGGAAAAGGTCTCATAAAAGTAAAGATCCAAGAAGTGAAACCAACCGCTTTCTTGAGTTTCCAGCACATGCTATCCACATCCCAGTATGATTCTCCTTCACCGACTAACCAGACTACCAACAACTGTCTTTATTCACACCTGCCCAAACATCCCAACTCTGAGTGGGGTCATCAAATTGACCACCTTAATTGCAAAAGTTCTGCGTCTTGGAAATCTTCATGTAGTCCCCATCACGACTATAGTAGAAAATCGTGGCCTTGATCTTGTTCGCCAGCAGGCCGATGGAGAAAAAGGTCGTGTCCCGGTTACTATATGCCGACGTGGGGAGGATGAACCCAGCGGACCAGTCGCCGACGCGAGAGAACTGAAAGATGCCGTCCTTGGCGATCTGCTGTCTGACGACGCTTTGGACGTCGGTCCAGTGGGGGTCCTGCCAGTATTGGTCGGTACCGCAGTTGGGCGTGAGGACAAAGCCGAAGCAGGCGGTTCCGAAGGTGGCTGTCATCTTGTAGTAATTGTACGAGATGCCGGAGGTTTCAAAGATGCACTCGCGGGGAATGTCGGCGCGCTTGCTGAGGTCCGAGGTGGCGCTGACCGTGCCGGTCTCGATTGTGATGTTGTTTGTTGCTAGGTATTCCGACAGATTGGCCTCGGTTAGACCCAGATCCCGCTTGGAGTAGTCGGTCGGGGTATTGACCGGGAAGCTGGGCAAGGCCGTGCCCATGGTGGCCAAGGCGGCAATGATGGCGGTCTTGAGAATGGTGGCGAGAGTCATATTTTGATGCTAATGCTGGGTTGTTTTTTGGAAGGGTCTGTAGCAGGAATATGCGTAAATGAAACGAGAAGAAGGGAGCTGTCTTGAGAGTGGCTTTGGTCGCTCTAACTTGTCCTTGAAGGCTTGTGTAAGGAGGTATGTAACTAGATGGACCACGGGAGGGGAGTTCTTATACTTGTCTTCTTCTCTCTTTCCTTTTTCTTTCCCCTTCTTCCTTTGTTCCTGTTTAGCCACTGCGCCCCATATACAGTCGGCACCGAGAATACTATTCTCATACCTCCACGTATAATGACCATTGAGGAAACGGCGTCCCATCCGCACTGGAAACCAACTGAGATAGAACTAGAGATCTTCAGGTAGGTGGATGGTTTTAGGTGGTATCATGGACACTCGGGAGTCGGGAGGTAGCCCAGAAAGGGCCACGATACCACCAGCAGGACGATGATTATGGAATCAATCTAAGCTAGCGCGGCTAAACAAGCCAAAAGCCTAACAGAATGAATTTGGAAGGAGCTACGCTACCAAGCCGAATGTAACTGATATCGATGATCAATGCACAGAAACTTTCTGGACCCTCTTTATCTCAGGATCGGCATTTATAGTACCAGTGTAGTAGTACTGTACTTGGTGAGTCACATTGTACTAATAGGGGGTAAAAACTGCTCTTTACGAAAGTACCCAATCCTCAAGGAGTAGCAAACATGTTACCAAAGGTCTCATATAGGAGCTGCTAGTTCACAAAAGTTCTCACCTAGTGCCGTAGGTCTTCCAAATATCTCGGCCCCACCAATCACCTTCGTCCTCCCCCATACAAGGGTGATGCCGTCGAGATTAATGCCATGCTTAGCCACCCTTCGTTGCCTACCTTTGGCCTCTGATTTTGTGTTATTTTCCCTCTCTCTATTGGCCGACCATACGAGAAGCTTTGGAATCAGTTACCTACTAACTGTGCAACCCAAGAAGCATGTTCTTGAAGGTACCTAAAGATGTCTGTTTGCAACGTCGTTGAGACGAATTTGACCGGATCCAATCCATTCTTGATCAGGAAGAGCCAGAGGAGTTTAAAGGTTTGTTTTTTTGTCCGTCACCGAATATAAAAAGGGAAAAGAACACCACAAGACTTCCAATCGACCTGGCACAACCGCCTCTTACCAGATGCTCCCAGGGCTTGGAATTAGTCTAGTCTAGATGGATGGATGGATGGATGGATGGATGGATGGAATTTATTTCGCCCGGAGGCACCAAACCTAAAGGGCCTTGATACGCTAGCTACATTCGGTTCATCCAATTCTGCCATTGTCTCGTCCAAGCCCTCTACATTTTAACTTTAAACCACCCGATGCCTCTTGTCATGTTACTAGCAGATCACCTTAGAGGTTATATTCTCCAAGTGTTCAACGTCCTATATTCAGCAGCTAAAGCAGGATCTGCTGGTTGAGGCTACGTGGGCCCCTTGGTCGAGTTCTCTTACTGCGATCGATCTATTCTCTCCGCGTCCAAATCCAATCTTCCCGTTGACATGGCGTACTTGATCATTGCCCGAACCGCCTTCATGTCTGGCGACCATTTCTTGGGGTCCGATGGCGCTTTTCCTCCTAGAAAGAACGAGAGACTCCCCCGTCTTGTCGTTGTACATTGCAGCATACCTTCTCGTAAAGCCGTCCATCTCACGCACCGTAGTAGAAAGTGATCTACAGATTCACTCGCGTGACCGCAACCGCATAGTTCGGATTCAGCAGCCCCGATTTTATACAGAAATCCGTTCAATCTCGCCATCCCTGTCCGGAGTTGCGCCAGTATACAGGCCTCTTTTCGCTTCAGCTGGTCATATAGGTCATGCGTATGTCTGCCCGGGAGCGCCACATCAATGGTCTTGGAGAATTTGCCGACTACTTCCGGCAGCCTTGTCCGTTGTTGCTTGGTTGTTGCTAGTCTAATCGCAGTTGACTTGGCCTGCTGTACTTGGAGGTATGGTGCATGCCCTCGCTTTGTTGCCCTTTGTGCTGCTGCTTTTGCGTCGGATCCCAGAGGAAAGTCACTATCCGTTGGTGCCCACTGAAAGACCACCGAGTTACCTCTTTGATTTAGTATTTTGGTCGCCTCGTATATTTGTCGTATCGTGGCTTGGCCTGATTGCTGCTGCGGTTGGCCGATTGCTCTCAACGCCGATTGGTTCCTTGTGAAGATTATGATATGTCTGTGCCAGGTGCTAAGTGACACCTTCTTCAAGGCCGTCGCTATAGCCAGTAATTCTGCGGTATATGGATTCTGCTCTTCCCTTGTTCCAATTGCTATCGCCTGTTTTGTCGCTGCTTCATCCGTCCCTTGAAGGAGGGTGTCTCGTACACAGCTGCCCATACCAACCATGCCTCTCTTTACAGACGCAGCGGTAGCGACCACGATGCCTGTTACATTGCTAACTACTTCGGCTGCCTTCTTCCGGTCTTGTTCATATCTTATCTGTAGACGGGGCTCCCAAGGTGGGATGGCGTACTCTCTTATAGTTTCCATCCGATCGACACATACTCCTTCCATTAATTGGGCGATCTTCTGAAGTGGGAAGACGAATCGCACGGTGGTGCGGATTTTCTTCAAGGCGAACAGATGTGTCTTGGGCAGTGTATGAGCATTGACCCATAATCTAGCTGCCCCCTGGGCATGACGTTGTCGTATCGACAGAATGCTGGCTTCCGCTTCAGCCACAGCTGTTGGTACTGTTCGAAAAGCTCCTGTAATAGCCAGAGCCCCGATCTTCTGTGCCCTGTTCAGCCAACTCAGCGCTTTTTCCCCGCACGCGTGCATCCAGACATTTGCGGCGTAGTCCATAACAGGGGCGACTGTCGCTGTGAACAACTGTCTCGCCGTCCGTGGGGAGAGCATCTTCAGTCTCTTCAAAGCTAAGGCCGCCGCAAGACCCTTGGCTGCTGTCCTGGCCATATGCTGCTTATAGCGGAGTTCGCAGTCCATGATAACCCCCAGAATCTTTGCACTGTCTTTTGGTTTGACTATCTCTCCTTTGATCGTATACGGAGTCTCTGAGGATCGCGCCTTCGTCCTGGTGAAGTGTATGATGGCTGACTTTTAGCCTTCGAACTGGACACCACTCCGGCGTTCCCAATCTAAGGCTCTTTCTATAATAGCTTGGATGCCTGGACGGTTGGCTTCTGCCGAGGGACCTGTTACCCAGGCTGTGTAGTCGTCAATAAAGGCTATTGCCCCTCCATTCGCGTCGATTTTGTGTTGCACTAGATCTGCGTTGAAGAAGAGGAACAATATTGGAGACAGCGGCGATCCTTGCGGAAGACCTGCCTGGGGCAACTCTTGCCTTTCAGACGTAAATCCGTCTATAACAATGGTCGCTGTGCGCCTGGTACAGAAGGCATCAATCCACCTAACCAGGAGTTCTGGTATACCTCTTGATCGCAGCCTCTGGAGGAGCCTGTCCTTGAAAACCCCATTATAAGCCCCCTTGATGTCAAAACTGATCAGACTCAGTACTTTCCTGCATCTCCACGCTTTGTAGATCTGTTCTTGCAACAGGAGGAGGGCCTGTTCGGTTGAGCGTCTCTTTCTAGCCCCAAAATGGTTAGCGGGTAGAAGACCAAAAGTCTCTACAGCGTACGATATGCGTTCTGCAACAACTGCCTCCAGCACCTTGCCTAGTGTGCAAAGCAAAGAAATGGGTCTCCAGGCTTTGGCCCGAGTGTAATCACTCTTTCCTGGCTTTCTCAGTGGGATAATCTTGGCGTTCCTCCACTGGCTAGGAATGTCACCATCTCGAAGCGAGGTCTGGAATAGGTGGAGCACTCTCTCCTTCACTACTGGCCAGAGCTGTTTCCACACCATTGCTGGCAGGCCATCTTCCCCGGGTGCCTTCCACGGTTTGGCAGATAGGATCTTTGCTTCCACCTCTTCCATCGTCAGATCTGGCATTGGTATTGGTGTTCGTAGGGGTAGTCGTCCTTCATCTTCGATTCTCGCTGGCAGAGGCGGGAAGAAAGTAGCCAGGAGCTCCTGTGCTTGAGCTGCTTTGCTCCCTGTAACAGTGCCGTCATTTCGTGTCAGCGGGGGTATTTTATCGCCCGTCACACTGCTGCCAGTTTGAAGATATTTTGTGGCTTGCCAGATATTTGTATCGTCAGCTAGGAAGTCGTTCCAATGTGAGCTCTTCTGTTTGCGGATAGCATCGTGATACTCCTTCGCGGCAGTTTTCGCTCGCTGTTCAAGGTCTGGTGCTGTTTGGCCCTTCCTCCGTCGAGCTCTCGCCTGGTTTCGCCAGAACGTGTATATTTGGCGGAGCCGTGTCAGGTCTGCCGTCCACCACCTCTTGGCGTACGGTGAAGGCTTGGCTTTGGGTGTTAGGCTAAAGACTGCCTCGTTCACCACTGCCATTAGTCGGTCTGTCTGCTGTTGAACGCTGCCGCCCCCGGGGACATGTTCAAGGTTGGATGCCACCCTGTTTCGTATGTCCGCCCAAGGAGCATTTTTGAACAGGAACCTCGTCTCCACTGGTCGGTCTTCTACTGCGACGTCGAATGCCGTCTCGATCGCTCGGTGGTCTGACCCATGGTCACAAGGATGAATCGAGCATCTGAGGAGCTGGTCTGCAAGTTCTGCAGAGGCTAGCACCAGGTCGATCGTGCTTTCTGCGTTACTTGACTGCCACGTCTTTGTTCCTCTTGGAAGGAGGCTGCAAAGGGAATGCTCGTCCATGAGGTTGATGATAAGATCTCCTTCCCCTTGTCGTAATGGCGAAACGTCGTCCCCTCCCCAGAGCTGATCGTGGCGGTTGAAATCACCTGCTAGGATGACGTCCGTTCTAGTGCCTCCTCCATTTCGAAAGATCCTAATTATCTGGTCGAGTTCTCTCACCGCTGCTTTTAATGCTTCCTTATTACCACCCTCGATGTAGACTGAGACAACCAATACTGCCCGGTCTTGCAGCTGGATCCGTGCTGCAGTAAGGTCTGCCGAAGGTACCGGAATCTGCTCAGCCTCCATATCGCTTCGTATACAGAGCATGCTCCGAATTGGCCACGTAGAGCTCCGTCTCGTTGTTGGGATAAAATTCGTCCAATGGTGGTGGCCCATTGGGACCGTCATTACTGAGTCGTCAATTAGTCTTGCATATGGTTCAGCAATTACTAACGCTGCATATCGCTT